>PVIU01016680.1:0-44282 GCA_004026605.1 Ondatra zibethicus | reverse complement strand
AGTTGCACAAATGCTTTTGTAGTATGATTGGACTTCTCTTGGGTATATTCCCAAGAGTGGTATTGCTGGATCCTGAGGTAGGTTGATTCCCAATTTCCTGAGAAACCGCCACACTGATTTCCAAAGAGGTTGCACAAGTTTGCATTCCCACCAGCAATGGATGAGTGTTCCCCTTACTCCACATCCTCTCCAGCATAGGCAATCGTTGGTGTTTTTGATTTTAGCCATTCTGACAGGTGTTAAGATGATCTCTCAAAGTTGTTTTGATTTGCATTTCCCTGATGGCTAAGGAAGTTGAACATGACCTTAAGTATCTTTTGGCCATTCGAACTTCTTCTGTTGAGAATTCTCTGATCAGATCATTAACCCATTTTTTAATTGGGTATTTAGAATTTTAATGTCTAGTTTCTAGAGTTCTCTGTACATTTTGGAGATTATACCTTTGTCTGATGTGGGGTTAGTGAAGATCTTCTCCCATTCAGTAGGATGCCTTTTTGTCTTAATGACTGTGTCTTTTGCTTTACAGAAGCTTCTCAGTTTCAGGAGGTCCCATTTGTTCATTGTTGCTCTTATTGTCTGTGCCATTGGGGATTTACATAGGAAGTGTTCTCCTTTGCCCATGTATTGCAGGCTACTTCCCACTTTCTCTTCTATCAGGTTCAGTGTGGTCAGATTTATATTGAGGTCTTTAATCCATTTGGACTTGAGTTTTGTGCATGATGATAGATAAGGGTCTAATTTCATTTTCCTACAGGTTGACCTCCAGTTATGCCAGCACCATTTGTTAAAAGTGCTTTCATTTTTCCATTGCATAATTTTAGCCTCTTTGTCAAATATGAGGTGTTCATATGTTTGTGGATCAATATCCGGGTCTTCGATTCGATTCCATTGGTCAACGTCTCTGTTTTTATGCCAATACCAAGCTGTTTTTATTACTGTAGCTCTGTAATAGGGTTTGAAGTCAGGGATGTTAATGCCTCCTGAAGTTCCTTTATTGTATAGGATTGTTTTGGCTATCCTGGGCTTTTTGTTTTTCCATATAAACTTAGTTATTGTTCACTCAAGGTCTGTGAAGAATTTTGTTTGAATTTTGATGGGGATTGCATTAAATCTATAGATTCCCATTGGTAGAACTGCCATTTTTTACTATATTGATCCTACCAATCCAGGAGCATGGGAGATCCTTCCATTTTCTGGTATCCTCTTCGATTTCTTTCTTCAAGGTCTTAAAGTTCTTGTCAAATAGATCTTTCACTTCCTTGGCTAGTGTTACCCCAAGATACTTTATGCTATTTGTGGCCATTGTGAAAGGTGATGTTTCTCTGATTTCCCTCTCTGTTTCTTTATCCTTTGTGTATAGGAGGGATACTGATTTTTTTTTAGTTTATCTTGTATCCTGCCACTTCACTGATGGTATTTATCAGCTGTAGAAGTTCTTTGGTAGAGTTTTTGGGGTCACTTATGTACACTATCCTATCATCTGCAAATAACAAAAGTTTGACTTCTTCCTTTCCAATTTGAATCCCTATGATCTCCTTATTTTGTCTTATAGCTATTGCTAGAACTTCAAGCACTATATTAAAGAGATATTGCGACAGTGGACAGCCTTGTCTTGTTCTTGATTTAGTGAAATCGCTTTGAGTTTCTCTCCATTAAATTTGATGTTAGCTGTCAGCTTGCTATATATTGCTTTTATTATACTTAGATATGATCCTTGTATCCCTAATCTCTCCAAGACCTTTATCATAAAGGGGTGTTGGATTTTGTCAAATGCTTTTTCAGCATCTAATGAAATGATCATATTTTTTTTCTTTCAGTTTATTTATATGATGGATTACATTGATAGATTTTCGTATGTTGAACCAGCCCTGCATCTCTGGGATGAAGCCTACTTGAATATAATGAATGAATTTTTGATGTGTTCTTGGATTCGGTTTGCCAGTATTTTATTGAGAATTTTTTCATCAATGTTCATAAGTGAGATTGGTCTGTAATTCTCCCTCATGGTTGCATCTTTGTGTAGTTTTGGTATCAGGGTAATTGTAGCTTCATAAAAAGAGTTTGGCAATGACCCTTTTGTTTCTATTATGTGAAACACATTAATGAGTATAGGTATTAGCTCTTCTTGGAAGTTCTTGTAGAATTCTGCATTAAAACCATCTGGTCCTGGGCTTTTTTTGCTTGGGAGGTTTCTAATGACAGCTTCTATTTCCTCACGACTTATAGGTCTATTTAAATTGTTCACCTGGTCTTGATTTAATTTTGGTATGTGGTATTTATCTAAAAAACCTTCATTTCTTGTACATTTTCCAATTTTGTGGCATACAGCCTTTTGTAGTAAGACCTAATGATTCTTTGAATTTCCTCAGTGTCTGTTTTTATGTCCCCCTTTTCATTTCTGATCTTGTTAATTTGAGTGTTCTCTCTCTGCCTTTTGATTAGTTTGGATAAGGGTTTCTCGATCTTGTTGATTTTCTCAAGGACCCAGCTCTTTGTTTCATATATTCTTTGGATTGTTTTCTGTGTCTCTATTTTGTTGATTTCAGCCCACAGTTTGATCATTTCCATTCTGCTCCTCCTCCTGGGTGAGTCTGCTTCTTTTTTTTTTTTTCTAGAGCTTTCAGGTGTGCTGTTAAGTCACTAATGTGTTCTTATCCATTTTCTTTATGTGGGCACTAAGTACTATGAACTTTCCTTGTAGCACTGCTTTCATACTGTCCCACTGGTTAGTGTATGTTTTTTCTTTATTTTCGTTGAATTCAAGGAAGAATTTAATATCTTTCTTTATTTCTTCCTTGACCCAGGAGTGGTTCAGTAGTTGACTGTTCAGTTTCCTAGAGTTTGTAGGCTTTCTGGGGGTGGAATTGTTGTCACATTCTAACTTTACTCCATGGTGATCCGATAAGACAGTCATTACTCCAACTTTTTTGTATCTGTGGATGTTTGCTTTGTTACCGAGTATGTGATCAATTTTCGAGAAGGTTCCATGAGATGCTGAGAAGAAGGTATATTCTTTCCTGTATGGGTGGAATGTTCTATAGATGTCTATTAAGTCCATTTGATTCATTACATCTGTTAGTTCTCTTATTTCTTTGTTAAGTTTCTGTCTGGTTGACCTGTCCATTGGTGTGTGTGGTTTGATGTGTGCTTTGAGTTCTAGTAATGTTTCTTTTACATATGTGGGTGCCTTTATATTAGGAGCATAGATATTCAGGTTTGAGACTTCATCTTGATGAATTTTTCCTGTTATGAGTATGAAGTGTCCATCTCTATCTCTTCTGATTGATTTTAGTTTGAAGTCGATTTTGTCAGATATTAGTATAGCCACACCTGCTTGTTTCTTAGGGCCATTTGATTGAAAAACCTTTTCCCAATCCTTTACTCTGAGATAATGTCTGTCTTTGTGGTTCAGTTGTGTTTCTTGTAAACAACAGAATGTTGGACTCTGTTTTCGTATCCATTCTCTTAACCTGAGCCTTTTTATTGGTGAATTGAGTCCATTGATATTAAGTGATATTAATGACCAGAGGTTATTAACTGCGGTTATTTTTTTAGGGTTGTAGAGTTTTTGTGTTTCCCTTCTCTAGGGCTGTTAGATGTCTGTGTTATTATGGGTGTTGTTTGCTTCCTTTAATTGTGGTTTTCCTTCTAGTACTTTCTGTCAGGCTCGGTTTGTGGCTACATACTGCTTAAATTTGTTTTTATCCTGGAATATCTTGTTTTCTCCATCGATGGTGAAAGAAAGCTTTGCTGGGTATAGTAGTCTGGGCTTGCATCATGGTCTCTTAGTTTCTGCAGCACATCTATCCAAGACCTTCTGGCTTTCATGGTTTCCATAGAGAAGTCAGGTATAAATCTGATAGGTTTACCCTTATATGTTACTTGACCTTTTTCCTTTGCAGCTCTTAATATTCTTTTTTCTGTATATTTTGTGTTCTGATTATTATATGTCAGGGTATTTTTTTTGACCCATCCTATTTGGTGTTCTGTATGCTTCTTGAACCTTCATAGGAATATCCTTCTTTAGGTTGGGAAAGTTTTCTTCAATAATTTTGTTGAATATATTTTCTGGGCCTTTGAGGTGCAATTCTTCTCCTTCTTCTACACCTATTATTCTTAGGTTTGGTCTTTTCATGGTGTCCCAGATTTCTTGGATGTTTTGTGTTACGAATTTGTTGGATTTGTCGTTTTCTTCAATCACTGAGTTTATTTTCTGTATCGTATCTTCAGCGTCTGAGATTCTTTCTTCTATTTCTTGTATTCTGTTGGTTATACTTGTCTCTGTGGTTCCTGTTCATTTATCCAGATTTTCCATATCCCACCATCTCTCGGTTTGTGTTTTCTTCATTGCCTCCATTTCAGTTTTCAAGTTTTGAACTGTTTCCATTACCTGTTTGATTGCTTTTTCTTGGTTTTCAAGGGTATCTTTGAGGAATTTATTCATTTCTTCTAACTTATTGTTAGTTTTCTCATCCCTTTCTTTAAAGGAGTTTTTTACCTCTTCTTTAAAGGTCTCTATCACTTTCATAATGTTACGTTAAAAGTCGATTTCTTCTACTTCTTCTGGCTTAGGTTGCTCAGGTTTTCCTGTTGCATAATCGCTGGATTCTGGTGTTATCATGTTGCTTTTCTGGTTGTTGGAGGAATTCTTGGATTGGTGCCTGCCCATCTCTTCCTTCGAATGTGTTTGGGAGAGTCTCGGTGGCTTGGTCCCTTGGTCCGGGTTTATCCACCAGCACTGAATCAGGGCCCCTTGCTGGCCCAGGTCCTTGCAATCAAAAGGGAGGGCTTGGTAAAAGTTGCCACCTCTGGTCTGCTCAGCTCTGTAGAAGCAGGCTGAGTTCCGGGAAACTAGGACCCAGCAGATGGAAAGTTTGTTTTGTTTTTTGTTTGTTTGTTTGTTTAGTCTGATCTTAAAAGCCCTGAGACCTACCTCCCTTGTGAATGTACATGCCTATTCTAAGATCACAGACACATACTACTATGCTTGAAATATGTGTGGATGTGCGACATCTGAACTCAGATCCTCATGACTGCATTATGCACTGAGTCATCTCTCCAGATCCAGAGGTAATATTCAACTAAAACCTTATAATAGTAAATGCATTTGAGTTCATTCTTTTTTTTTTTTTTTTATAAAGTTCCTGAGTGAGTATAGGAAATGGAAGAGGATATAGAAGAGTAATGTAAAATTCATTCTGGTATGGAAAACATACCATGTAGATATTAACTCAATTTTCTTAAACGATTCTTTCAATTCTCAACGATTTTACTCATATCCAGTGACTTTTTGAAGACATAACAAAGGTGAAGTTTATGGTAATGCGATATATGCAAGAACTACTTCATTGAATTGAAAGACTGTTTGATCTGTTTCATTTCATGATTGGACATCATTTACCCAAAAGTGCATTGAACATGTCAATTATCAAGACAAATGTAAACCTGTTAAGAGCATTTTTTTTAAAGATTTATTTATTTATTATATATCCAACATTCCTTCCATGTGTGCCTGCAGGCCAGAAAGGGCACCAGATCTCGTTATAGATGGCTGTGAGCCACCATGTGGTTGCTGGGAATTGAACTCAGGACCTCTTGGAAGAGCATTCAGTGCTCTTAACCGCTGAGCTATCTCTCCAGCCCCTTAAGAGCATGTTTTAATGGTAAAATTTGTGAAAATAAAATCAGAAGACAGGATTTCATAAAAGGCTCTGCACTGTGGCAGGCTCTTTTAACTTACTTTTTTGGTTTGGTTTAGCATGAAAAGGACAGTTTACAGGCTCTGCTGTTCTTCAAAGTTGCTTAAGGGAGCCCTATCCTTTTCTTTACTGTTTTCTACTTTCTCGGGCCCTATGTAGAAATTTGTGTCTCTCATTGAACACCAAAATGTAGTTGTTGTTGTTATTATTGTTTTTTCTCTTTGGGGCCAGTCTCCATGCTTCCAAATTAATAATACATGGAGACTACGGATACTTATTATTATTTATGAATGCTGAGAGTTAGTTTGGCTCTTTCTAGCCAGCTTTTCTTAAGTTAAATTATTCTGTCTGTATTTTGCCTCTGGACTTTAATCTTTTCTCTGTTCCTTATACCATTCTATGCTTCTTACTCCATGTCTGTTTGTGTGGGTGGTTTGCCTCTGGCAGCCTCCTCTCCCTCTCCTTTTCTCACTCCTCTTTTCTCTTCTTGTCCTGTTCATTCTCTGCATGCCAGCCCCACCTTTCTCCTCTCTTCTACCTAGCTATTGTCCCTTCAGCTCTTTATTAGACCAATCAAGTGTCTTGGGCAGTCAAAATAACACAGTTTTACAGAGTTAAACAAATGCAACACAAAAGAATGCAACACATCAACAATCTTTGTACCATTAAACAAATATTCCACAGGATAAACAAATGTAACACATATTAAACTAATGTTCCAAAATTGGGTAATTTCTATGCATAACTACATTCTGTTTGTGAGAATTTTATTGAACATTTTTTATTATATGTGAAGGGTATTGGTCTCTAATTTTTTTATTATATCTTTCTCAGTTTGGTATTAGAGTGATAATAGCGTCATAGAATGATTTTGATGTTTGGATCTTTTTGTTTATCTGGGAGAATTCTGTACTCAATTCATTTGCCTCTGGCATTTTTTTCTGAAGTCCTTTTTATTATGCTTTTAATAACCTCATATGTTTTAGATTCATTTGGGTTGTTAACTTCTTGCCTTAATTTTTGTGCTTTGACTGAATCTATATATTTACCCATTTACTTTAGGTTTTCCAGCTTTATGGAATATAGATTTTTAGAGTATTACCTCATAATATTTTTTAAAGTTTTTATGTCTACTGTATATTTTCCCATTATTATGATTCTACTAATTTGGTTCCTTACATTCTTTATTTCCTTCTTTCCTTTAATCCTTCTTTCCTTCCTGTTGGGGAATGCAAATCCTCAGACCCTGAATTTTCTATGATCTTTTGCCTGCTGGAGATAACAGCTTATTTTCCTGGGCTTGCAGCTGTTCTGGACACAAGACCCTCATGAGTTCCTGATGGCAGAGGAGTGGTTTCTGAGAATCCCAGGATCTGGGGCGTGGCCGTTAGTTAAGGAGAACCCTATATAACCTGCCCCGGAACACAATAAAATTGGCATTCTTCTTTCAATCATGACCCACCTCTTCTTCCTCTCTCTCTCTCTCTCTCTCTCTCTCTCTCTCTCTCTCTCTCTCTCTCTCTCTGTGTGTGTGTGTGTGTGTGTATGTTTCAATCTCCAGCCCCTTGCCCGACTCACAGACCATCTCAAGGTGTAAAGGTGGAATGCTACAGTTGGAAGCCCCAGTGATATCGGGAACTAGGGATCCCTGAGAGACCACCCTCAGGAATGGTGAGGATGAATTGAAGATGGGTATGTGTCTATGTGGTTTTTACTCCCCAGACCCTTGCCTGATAGCAGTTCCTTCCTCCTTCCCTTTTTTCTTCCTTTTTTTCTATTTAGTTTGATCAAGGTTCTGTCTGTTTTGCTTATTGTCTCAAAGAACTGAATCTTAGATTTGTTAATTTCTTGGACTGAGCAGGTTACTTTAGGGATGCATAATTATTTACATATATGCACATGATAATAATTCATGGGAAAAGAGCCAATGAGAGTGAGTATAGGGGTATATCAAAGGGTTTGGAGGAAAGAAATAAAAGGAATTAATTTTGTAACTGTATTATAATTTAAAAGTTAAATTTTAAAATGTCAGAAAAATACATCTTGATGTATATCAAGTGTTGCATTGAATATTTTTAACTGGAAAACAACCATTACTTTTGGTGAACATTGATGGAAAAGTATTTAACACAATTTAATTAATAATAGTTATTGTGTTCTCATGCATCTGAGATAGTGGGTATTAAGATGATTATTTAGAATATTGTAGGTATCTATTTTATTACTTACAGTTCTTAAATAAATGAAGCATGCATGTCTATGTTTTTGACAAAAACACCCACACACATATACACATATGAAATGTTGGCATTTTTATGTAGCAAAATATTTTTTTTAAATTATTGTGTTTTGTTAGGAGTAACGGGAACATAATTTTTCTTAGCTTTTGATAAGAATCACTCAAATTAATTGAAGAAGAAAATTGTTTATTTCCAGGAGCTAAGAGGCTTATATTTATAAGAAGAGCTGCATGAGTAACCAGCGCTTTTTATAATTTTCTCCCACCAAATCAAAGCAAACATTCCTAAAGGACACAGTGGTATATTCCAATATTTCAAAACTTAATAATATTGCAACCTTGTCAAACTTGTTGGCTTCTAATCTATACAAGCCACCTGTTAACCTGACAATGACATTCACAAAGCCTGTTAATAAAATCTGAAAATGCAGAACAGCTTAGCTTCTGTTGTTCTGACAATGCAACAGCAGGGGCATGGCCTCCATGCCACATACCCACATCTGTCTTGCAAATTTTTCCATAGATAACTATATGGCAGATCTTGTATATTATGCAAGGTGTGAGTTGTATGGAATTGCGGAAGCTTGTTCTTCCAGAATATTTAGCTATGTGCAATAAAGGGCATGACAGTAAGCCAGCCAACAGAATTTAATTTATTTGGCTTAAAATTCCTTCTTTTGGCTTTATACCTTGAGTCAGTAGCTTACTTTTATGGCAAAATATTCTTTCATTATAATATTTGTGAACAGCCACGTAATAACTGTTTAAACTACATTAGAGAAGACACAGTTCTTTAAACTAACTCAGTAGCTCTCTTTCCACAATTTTTATTTTGTTTTTTTGTTTTGTTTTGTTTCTGTTTTTCAAGACAGGGTTTCTCTGTAGCTTTGGAGCCTGTCCTGGAACTAGATCTTGTAGACCAGACTGGTTTCAAACTCATAGAGATCCACCTGCCTCTGCCTTCCAAGTGCTGATATTAAAGGCATGTGCCAACACTACCCAGCTTCTTTCCACACTTTTATCACTCTAATTTATATGTTTTTCTCTTGAAGAATATACTGCAAACCTTAGTCATGATTTTTAATGTTCAAGTATGAAAATTACCTGGTGATGAATTGTCATCTACTATTACAATGCGTTATTCAATGGTTAATAATATTCTGCTTTTTTAATAACTCAGGGAAACTTGAGTCTTTTATTGCTTAGTGATTACCATATATATTATATTTTATCTATCAATTGTCAAAGAGTAGCAAAATTGATTCTTTGTTCTCGGTGATTGGCTTTTTCTCAGATGAAAATAGAAAGCAAAAGGGAAATTTCTCTTAACTGTTGTAATATTATATTAGGAGACTCAACTTTGACTCAAGGTTCTCCTTAGCAGTAAATGTACTGAACAACAGGAATATTACTGGAGTAAATTTGTACTACATTCTTTAACCTGCAAACCTCAGAGAAATACACTAAGCACTTAAAATACCACTTTTTTCTTGAAACAAAAACCTGTGACATAGATTTATTAATTTATACTGTAAATTTGAAATAGCTTAATAAGTTCTTTTCATAAATGAAATATGTAAACTCTTTAAATTATTATTTGAAATGTTTTCAGTGCTAATTGTTCACATTACCCATATGAATGTCTATTGATTGACAGCTGAAGGATCATAGATTATTAGTTTATAATCAGGAAAGGGAAAACAGGCTTTCTAAGATAATGGCTCCTGTTCCCAGAAGACACTGCAAGTAGAGACAATGGGAAAGAAGTAGAGCAGGTATCTAAATAGGAAAGATATGAGAAAGCAGATAATCCAGCTTTCCTGTAAGGCACAAAATTCTGAATCCATTTAGCAAACTCTAAGGTCTGGGGTTCCTTCCATCATGAAGGCCACTGTTTGCTATATTCAGTAACACTATTTAAATTTCTTTCTCAGTATCTTGAACTTCTGCCTTTCCAATATGGCATCATAACACTGTAGGTGGCATGGGATAGTTTTACCAATCAAAGACTCTAATCTGAGTGGAAGGAGAAACTCAAAAAGAGGAAGGTTTATAAATTGATTTGCCATTGTCTTAAAGACATTTTCATGCTTTCCTGCCATTATATAAAAGTTAGTTTTCATTTTCAGTTTTCTTTTTGATGCACTACACTTTTATTGATTGAAAATTGTGTTCTTTCTTGAACATCTTTCTCCCTCATTGTGTTTAAACCTTGAAGTCTGTTTGTAAACAATAGTCACAACTCATTCAGCATCACAAGACATCATCTGGAACACAGTGTCATTGATTGTTGATTACAATCAATAAAAGCTGAGTAAGTAGTTCAGTTGATTGCTTCTGCTTCTCCCTGCAACCTGCTGAGTTAAATATGAAGTACTGAAGAAGCAGAATATAGAATATTTTTAAATCATTTTTAACTATCAATTCATTTTTCTTATTTATTTGAAAAGGCGAATCCTTCAATGGCAAACAATACATATTAATTAATAAAAAATGAGTAGATATTTTTAAAAAGAAAACAAACTACTTTTTTTCCATTTTACCTACCAATCCCAGTTTCCACTATCTCCTCTCCTCCCATCCCATCTACCAACCCCTTATTTCACCCCCATATACTCCTCAGAGAGAGTAAGGCACAATGCTTTGGTGTAGGTCCAAAGCCCTCCCTACTATATCTAGGCTGAGCAAGGTGACCATTCAAGGAGAATGGGTACCCAAAAAGCTAGTACAAGCAGTAGGGATATATCCTGGTGTCACCGCCAGTGGCCCTGCAGTCTGTCCAAGCCATACAACTGTCACCCAATTTCAGAGGAACTAGTTTCAACCTCTGCTGTTCCCTTCCCTGTCTGACTGGACTTGGTAAGCTCCCATTAGCTCAGGTAAACCATTTCAGTGGGTGTCCCCATGATGGTCTTGACCTCTTTGCTTTTGTTTTCACTCCTCCCTCTCTTCAACCAGACTTTGGGAGCTCAGTACAGTGCTCCTATGCAGATATTCCTCTGCTTCCATCAATTGCTCGATGAAGGGTCTATAGTGATATTTAAGATATTATTCAGTCTGACTACAGGGTAAGGCCAGTTCAGGCACCCTCCCCTCTGTTGCTTAGGGTCTTAGCTGGGGTCATCCTTGTAGATTTTTGGGAATTTCTCTGAGGCCAGGTTTCTTGCTAGCCCTATAATGGCTCCCTCAATCGAAATATCTCTTTCCTCATTATTATCTCTGTCCTTCCTTCATCTCTACTATCCAGTTACCTCAGCTATCTGCCCCCTCTCCTTCTTCCCTCATCTTCCCCTTATGCCCTCCCTACTTATCTACCCCCATTCTCCTAATTTTGTCAGGCTATCTTGTCTATTTTTCCTTTTAAGTGGATCTATGTTTTTCCTAGGGTTCACCTTGTTACTTAGCTTCTCTAGGATCAGAAATATAAGGCGCAATATTCTTTGCTTTACAGCTAGTATACACTTTTGAGTAAGTACATACCATGTTCTTCTTTCTGGATTTGGGTTATCTCAATCAGGATTGTTTTTTCTAGTTCCATCCATTTGCATGTAAATTTCAAGGTGTCATTGTTTTTTTACCACTGAGTAGTACTCTAGTGTGTAAATGTGCCAAGTTTTTTTTTTTTTTTTAATCTATTCTTCTGTTAAGGAGCATCTAGGTTGTTTCCAGGTTCTGGCTATTACAAATAATGCTGTTATGAACATACTTGAAAAAATGTTCTTGTAGTATGATTGAGCATCTTCTGGGTATTTGCCCAAGAGTGGTATTGCGGGATCCTGAGGTAGGTTGATTCCCAACTGAGAAACTTCAAGAGTGATTTACCAAAGAATGGATAAGGGAAATATGGTACATTTACACAATGGAGTACTACACAGCAGAAAAAATAACATCTTGAATTTAATTGAAAATGCATGGTTTATAAAACATTATTTTGAGTGAGGTAACCCAGACACAGAAAGACAGTTATTACATGTACTCACTTTAGGTGATTTTAAACATAAAGCAAAGAAAATCAGCCTATAAACCACAATCCCAGAGAACTTAGACAACACTGAGGACACTAAGAGAGACTTACCTAGATCTAATCTACATGTGAAGTAGAAAAAGACAAATCTCCTGAGTATTTTGGGAGCATGGGGACCTTGGGGGAGGGTTGAAGTAGGGAGGGGACAGGCAGGGAGGGGAGTAGAGAAAAATGTAGAGCTCAATAAAAATCAACCAAAAAAAGAGTGGTTTACAAGTTTTCATTCCCACCAGCAATGGAGGAATACTCTATATATTCCACATCCTCTCCAGCTAAGCTATTATTGGCGTTTTTGATGTTAGTTTTTCTGACTGGTGTAAGATGATATCTCAGAATTGTTTTGGTTTGCATTTCCCTGATGGCTAAGGATGTTGAACATTTCCTTAAGTGTCTTTTGGCCATTTGAGATTCTTCTTTTGAGAATTCCCTGTTTAGTTCTCCACCCCATTTTTTTAATTGGGTGATTTGAAATTTTGATGTCTAATTTCTTGAGTTCTTTATATATTTTGGAGATCAATATTCTGACTGATGTGGTGTTGGTGAAGATCTTTTCCCATTCAATAGGCTGCCTTTCTGTCCTATTGACTGTGTTCTTTGCTTTACAGAAACTTCTCAGTTTCAGGAGGTCCCATTTACTTATTGTTGCTTTCAGGATCTGTGCTATTAGTGTTATATTTAGGAAGTGGTATCCTGTGCCCATGCATTGAAGGCTACCTCCCACTTTCCCTTATATCAGGTTCAGTGTGGTCATATTTATATTGAGATCATTAGTCCACTTGGACTTTAGCTTTGCGCATGGGCATAGATATGGATTTATTTTCATTCTTCTACATATTGACATCCAGTTTTTTCATCACCATTTGTTGAAGATGCTTTCTTTTTTCCATTGTATAATTTAACTTCTTCGGCAAAAATCAGGTGTTCATAGGTATGTGGATTAATATCCATTTGTCAATCTTTTTTTTGCCAATACCAAGCTGTTTTCATTGCTATAGCTCTATAATGGAGCTTGATGTCAGCAATGGTGATGCCTCCGAAAGTTCCTTTATTTTACAGGATTGTTTTGGCTATCCTGGGTTTTTTGATTTTCATATGAAGTTGATTATTGTTCTTTCAAGGTCTGTAAAGAATTATGTTGGGATTTTGATAGGGATTGCATTGAATATATAGATTGCTTTTGGTAGGATATTCATTTTTATTATGTTCATCCTATCTACCCAAGAGCATGGGAGATATTTCCATTTTCTCATATCTTTAATTTCTTTTTTCATTGACTTAAATTTCTTGTCATACAGGTTTTTCACTTGTTTGGTTAGTGTTATCCCAAGATACTGTGTGATATTTCTAGCTATTGTTAAGGCTGATGTTTCTCTTTCAATCATTTTTAAAACTTTTGTAATTTCTGTTCTTTCTTTATTAGATGTAATAAGAAATACATAAGATTCATTTCTTCTTTCATGAGATTTCTTATATGAATATATCTTTGTTCTCCTGTATTTGAGTTTGCTTATTTTTTCTTTGAAATTTATATCTTCTTTGTAGGTTTGGCATCTTCTGGTGTATCATTAAATTTGCTAATATAAAAAGCAAGTATATTATACATCATATTCCCACAATGTCATGTTTCTTATGGGAGAAACATATTCTCCAGGTATAAAACTTTGCCATTAAATGATATTGTTTCACTTATTTAATTTATTCGTATAGTTTTAAGATTATAATAAAATTACAATATTCCCCCTTTTTTCCATCCTAGTCTTTCCATATATACCTACTTATTCTCTTTCAAATTATTGGTCTCAATTATTATTAATTATTTTTACTTATATGTGTATATACATATAAGCATAACTACATTATTACAACCAATTCAGCCTATAATATCCCTTCACAATTAAGGCTTTTTGAGGAATGAACAGTTTGACCATAACAGCATATCACAAGTAGCATATATTTTCTATATTACCTACAGTATTTTGTGAAGTTTGCCATTGCTATTCAGAGAATATCTATGCAGTTAGGTTGCATTGATTCCACAGCTGAAGAAAATTTTATATGAATAACTCTCAAGTGTCCAGAATGTCAATCAGCATAGCACTAATCTCTCTAGCTTTAAAATCTTAAATGTCACCTTTCACGAACCAATTAATAAACCTTGTAAATAATACACAATTCATGTTCATGTACAAATGTATGTGTACAGAGTTTATATTCATCATCCCATTATGCTTTGCAATAAATCCAAACTAAGCTCTATTTGATTAGCACCACCTGGTTTGGAACTAGGTCCCCACCTAGACATGACACTTAATTAAGAGAAATGAAGTATTCATACAGCCAGGTACAGAATGTGAGTGATGCAGAATATAAAATAGGGAGGCTATCAAAAGTAACCCAGGATGTCATGAAGCTAGTATAACTAAGCAAAACTAAGCAAAACTAAAAAATGTAAAATATATGAGCAACTAGCAGGGGTTCTGATTTTATACTACTCCAACCCTCATAATAAACTTGTTTCTATTTGATATCTGATAATGACAGAAGACAAGAGTTTTAAGAGAGATAGATGAAGACTTTGTTATTCATTGCACAAGCACACAAAGTTTATATTATCACAAATATCTCCTAATTCCATGAGCCCTGGAGAGGGTATGAAAAAGCTACAGACAGATTATGTGACCACCTTTTGACTTCTCAACTAAGAAACCATGAAATGCACTGATTTTAAACCCAGGTACATTCTTGTTCAAGAATTTCTACCCTGACCATCATGATATTTTGTACAAGTACAGTCAAGGGAAATACCAGAGATAAGGAGCAGTCATGTCCTGGCATTTTAGCACCCAGAACAATATATCAGAGAATGAGTGGCTTGAGGAGGTGGCACCTTCTGAAATAACTTGTCAGGATGCCATGTTATCTTCTACGCTTTCTATTAGTTCTTCCTCGGCTGGCGCAGGGAGTCACACAGAGACATGTCTTATGACTAGTTAATAGGGGAATGAAAGGATTGGTTTGCTTCACAATTCAACTGGCTTGCCATCTGCATGTGGATAAAAATGGCCTCTTTCTCACAAAGGTTTTCATTTTCCTTTATATGCCTTAAAGAACAAGGAAAAAATCATTTTATGAACATGATTTGAAACAGTGAATTTAATGATTGAAGTCATGTATATAGTAACCATCTTTCCATAAAAACCTGCCTTAGTTGTAGAAAACATGTTCCATGTTCCCATAACTTAGTTTACAAAGGTTTATATTCTAGGCTTTAGGAGGACACCACATCCAGTAAGAGGTGAGTGTTGAGACAATGAACTCTTGAACTTGACACTTCACAGTCATTCTATAACTCTGTGTCAAAAATCGCCTGTCAAGGAACAGAACCATCTTGCTGACAAAAGCAGTTAACCTTGCCTTTTGGAAAGAAGTACAGACTGAAACAATTTAATCTTTCTGATACTGAAGGTAAAAATGAACAGGGCCAACAGAATTACACTGATGAAGTAATAGTGGCACATGATTGTGACATTTAACACTTTCGCCACTCAGGTAGCCACCTTTACACAAACAGAAGCACAAACTATATCAAGTGAAAGCACAACCGGGCACTGCAAGTAAGGCCCTGCACATCAGTGAATGGATGAATCCACCACATGCTGGATTACGTCAAGGAAAATATTTTTCCCCAATTCTTAAGTGGGATATTGGTCCTTCCAATGCTTTCTTTTCAGATTCTCAGCTCTGCAACTACGAAAGAATGTCATTGTGTTATTTAAACCACTGGGTTTACAGCAATGTATTGCTGCAACACAATGTATCTGCGAAGACACAGATAGGCTAGTTAAAATATGAAGAATTCTGTGGTGTTAAAGAGCCAGGTGACAAATATTATTTGCCATTCTCAGAGCAGGTATAAAGATAACAATGTAGCGTTCTGTTAACTTACCCTATGGTTCATATTAAGGTTTGTAACTCAATTCCTTAGGACAGTTCTGAACACAACAAAAGACAATGTTCTGTGTGGCATGAGAAAGTCATCATTCCACTCTTCACTATGCTGAGTCATCCTCTTTCCTGCACAGTAGGATGTTCATCCTAGATGGACTTCCCAGTGTTCCTTCACACATTTACCTCCACTTAAGTTTCATCTTTTCTGATCTAACCAAAGACTCAGCTTTCATTGTCTCTGGGTACTTTCCTAATTTTTCATTATTTGTTTAAGTTGATCCATGCAAAAGTTGGAACTCTGCACCACTGATTACATTTTACACATAATTAATAATAGATTTTATTCCGCCCCATAAGAGATTTCTGTGCCAATGCAGTACATTAGTCAAGCTGAACTGAAAATGAATCACAACAGGTTTATTTGAGCAAAGTAAGTGTGCAGGTTCTCCAGTCCAGAGATCAAGGCCAAAGAAGTTGCCTGCCTGAACTAAATCAGGGAGATTATATAGGTGGTAGGCAAGAGGTGATGATGTGCCCACCAAAGGCTGGATTTTTGCCCGAGTATGGTCAAAAGTTGAACCTTTTAGGTAGACAGGGATGGCTTTTGCCTTGTGCAGAGAAAGAAGAAAAAGGACCTGAGCTACTTCCTTTAATGCAAAATATTGTGTTTGCCTCCATTTGTAGCTTTTTCCTAGGAAAATTTCTGTATCCAGTGAATTTCATGCCCATGACTTTGTCTCATAGATCCTCTTCAGTGATTTACAGAGTCACAAACATGGCCCCTTGCCACTTGTATATTTGTATTTAATGCTTATATATTGGTCATATAACTCATAATATAAGCAATATAATGCACAATGGCAGGTATTTCTGACCCTTAAACTACAACTTTAATTGTGTGTGTGTTTGTGTGTGTGTGTGTGTGTGCATGTGTGTTATAAGTGGACATATTGTTTATCTACTTATAACATTTAGTTATAAAAATGTTTTATCTGGAAATTCTGTCTGTTTTGTGTTGCCTTAGAGAGTCAGATGATTTCTCTAATGAGACAACCTGAGTTATTTTTAGCTTTAAAATATAGGATGATCTTCTGAAAGAATTATTGTTTCCTGGTGATTTTTTAAATGACTCATCCAATGGCATTTCATGTGAATATATTCATATCCCTAAAGACACAATAACAAACATTTAGCTTTTATATAAAAAATAATTTTGATAAAATATGTTCACTATAGCCTTCTAATAATAAACTAGAAATAAAATAATGTTAATGAGGTTACCGAACTGAAGGTTATGCTATGTTTCAGAGGAAGATAAAATTAATTGTGTTCATTATAATGATGAGCAGCATTTATTTTCAGAATATTCAGAGATGAGGAGATTCTTCCCATTGTTGCCATTAGGACACTATGTTCCCATAGGTATAAAAAACAAGCTATTTAACAGATACAGTGTTATCAGGATCTAATACTACTCCCTTAATTAAAGTTATCCATATTTAATAATCTATATTTTGATGTATATTTTAAGTACAATAGGATTTATGAGACATATCCCAGCAAGTAACCTTTAAAAATAATCAGTGAAGGACATTTATATGTGCTGCTGTTGAGATCATCTTCCATTAGCATGTAAAAATGGTTACAAAACATCTGAGAGGTAAGACAATGTAGTTGTTGAGAATCATTATGATTAGCTGTGATTTTAAAACTTTTTGCAAATAATCAAAAATACAAAATGTATTTAAACTATTTCAAACATTACAAGTCATAACTATAGTTTTAAGATACGCATTTAGTACTCAAAATTTGTTAGGTGAAAACCATTAAAGACTACCTTACCACCAAAAATAACGATAAAGTGAAAGACTTTCATGAATCCATAGTTTGGAAGAAACTATAAAATGTAAAAAAGTTATATTTTTATTGAACAAAACAGCCAGGTCAAATTTTTAAAGTAACCGTTGACTTTGAATCAAGAATGACTCTTTTTCTTCCATTTGTCAGTGTGAGTAGTTTAAGATATCATAGGGTATTTCCATCTTCCTTTTGATTCTTAAAAATAGAAGGCCATTTAAAAATGAAGTATATCCAGAATGATTTGTTATATACAATATTCTACTCTACAGTACAGTAGATATTAAAAGTATAACCATTAATTTAAATTCAGTGTATGATTATTGGTAGGTGAATAAAATGCTCTAGGTATTATTTTCAAGGGAACCCACATAACTCTCTTTTCATTCCTAAATTCAGTTGGGCAAAGGAAATAGAAATGTAGTCATCCTATGAAAACATCATCTTAGTAATTTCTCTGAAGTCAGGTGGAATGAATCTGCCAAATGAAAGAATGCAAGGCACAGCTGCGGTCCCAAATTGATCTATTTAGTAGAACATATCTGTTTAATCTTTCATGATAGATCGTGACACAAAAAACATCTTGACATGAACTGAACTTGACATTTCCCAAATTAATTTCTCATTTTCTTTCCAGAAACAGGAAATGCTGCTAATTTGCAGCATATTCACAGCATACACCAACATTTATGTAATTACATAACATATGGCAAATGATAAAATGTTCTGTGAAACATTGTACTCTGAATGATCATTAATTCAAATAGGACTCAACCATTCAGGTTTCATTAAATTTTTATATGTGATTCCTGAGGGAAAAATAATCATAGTTTTGAATATTTTATAATGCTTTTCTAATAATTTGCAGAGAAGATGCTTTTCTCAAATTTATATCTATAGTCACATAAAGTTAACCTGTTCTTATTGTTAACAAATATAAAATTAAACAATTAGCAATTTAAAAATTCAAACTACTTTAGGATTATTTAACTTATTTTTAAGGTCATATTAATGAACAAAAATTACAAGATATGAAGATAAAAACATCAAATTATACCATATTGGAAGCTATATAGTTATGAATAATGTTTAGTTAAATTGTTGCTGGATGAAATGTGAAGCAAAAATCTTTGTATAGTCTTTAAGAAAGAGAATACTTTCAATGTGTGGTTTCAAAGGTTTTTAGGTGTATAGGAAAAAATATAAAAATATACAAACGTAGAATAACAAAAAAATGGCAAGAAAATAGTTGGTACTGTTTAGGGAGTATGAAGAGATATGCTTGTAAGCCCAGAATTAGAGAACTCCATTCACGATACTGAGAAGTTGAGGGCCATCATTTGGTACACGGTGAGTTAGAAGACAACCTAGGGCACATGAGGCATATCAACATAAGTAAAGTAAAAGATGTAATATTCCTTCAATGTGATATAAGTTAAGATATAAACTTAGCTATGATTGTGGAGATTTAGAGAATGGCATTAAATTAGGTTTTAATAATATTTACTTCCAGATACAAATTTGAGTTTACAAAATGAAAGAGTAACTGTGTTATTATCAGTCTCAAGGTTTATCTTTCCAATAATATAGAAGTAAGCTTAGCAGACCAAACGATATCACTTGGATAGCAAATGTTCCCTAAGGGGACACTGGGGCTTGCTTCCTAGACTATGGTGTTCTTGGAACTGATGACATCTCAAGAATTGAAGCCTATGAAAAGAAACTTAGGTCTTTGATAATTACCCTTTATGCAATTATTAGTAACTGCCTCTTTCTATTCTACCCTCTTCATCATTAGTAATTACTCATGTGAGCTGAAAAGCTTTATTCCTCACCCTGATCCTGCCATTATGCTTCACCTTGGGCAGAAGCAAAAGAAACAGCCTGATAGTAACAGAAAGTACATCACAGGTTAATGTAACCTGCTTTGAATTTAATACCTTTAGGGAATGATTTAATATGGTCTGTGTTCTTAGCAGAATAATAGAAGCAAGAAACTCAATTAGCAAAATATTATGTGTCAAACTAAATGAAAATGGAGACAAAAAAATATATCTAGTAAAAGAGGTTCATGGCAATATTTCAATAACATACTCATTTTTTTCATATTTAACTATGTAAATGCCCTTAAAAATTATTTAGCACACAGGGAATAATTTGTATTTACTATTTACTTATAAGATGTACAACCACAAAAAATAGACAATTTCCTTTAGTGGAGAACTGTTCCCAATAAAAATATCTCTATCTTTAGAGCTCTTTTCTGAATATGAAGAAATACTAGATATATCTAGTTACATGACAAACAATTGTAATTTAGTCTTAATTTTTATCATTTCAAATGCATAACCAAAAATTATTGATTTATATAATATTAAAAGTGAATTTTTGATAGGAATTGTGAACACATGAATCATATTCTTAAATTTAAGGTTAATATTGAAGATATTCACATGTACTGGTCATATCTAGTATTATATTTGAAATATATTAGTGATGCTATGTGGGAAAAGAAGCTAGGTTTTTTTAAAGACAAAAATGCATACATTTCAGTTATTTATAAAAATGATATTTTCTCTGGATTTTATAAAGCCATAAATCAGATGACTTTTTGAAAATTTAACACATTCACATCTGAAGAAAATAAGAAAACTAAGCAAAATAAAAAATTTTCTGACACTAAACTTAATAGATTAATTGTGCTTAAAAATAAAATTCTTAAGAAATAAAATTCATCAAAGTTAATAAAGACTTGAATTTAGGTGATATATCCTGTTATATTCCAAGGTAAAAATAGTATATTGTTAGTCTGATTACAAAAGACCATATTTACTTAAACCAACTATATGAAGAATTTGCTTCTTAAAGGGATCCAAAATTAATTAAATATGACACCATTTCCTACTAATATGTAAATATGAGGCTATTTCCTATTAATTTTTATGCTCTTTTGAGATTTGTCTACAGTGAGTTTATTGAACTTCTGCAGACTTTTACTTAACAGATTTTGTTTTGAAACTTCTTTAAAAATATTGCCTGAAGGCATGTAACTTTAAAGCTTTATTGTAACAAAAGGCATTTAGTGTAGTGAATATGATGCGAGAAAACAAGCTGTTTGCTTAGAGGCAAAAATTTTCAAAGAGCCTAGTTAAAAGAACTCAACACAGTATTTTAGCATCAAAACTATCAGGGAAACAAATGGTCAGTTTTAAATTGGAAAATTTCAAATGGACTCTTGAACTCTTCTATGTAAATCATACATTCTGAAGTGCTAGTTATTTGCATTATTTATATTTTGCAATTATAATATATATTTTGCAATAAAATGCAATATTGCATATGTTAGTTTGTTTATTGTACACTGAGTTTGCTTACCATTTCTTTCTTTTTTTTTTTTTTTCTCAATACAGGGTTTCTCTGTAGCTTTGGAGCCTGTCCTGGAACTAGCTCTTGTAGACCAGGCTGGCTGCAAACTCATAGAGATCCACCTGCCTCTGCCTTCCTAGTGCTGGGATCAAAGATGTGCCACCACCATCCAGCTTTGCTATTGTTTTAGAACACACATACTAATGTGGACAATAGATTGTACAAATTTCGTGAAAAGAAATATGGGCTTCAAAAGTGAAGAATGGTGGAATATCAATACACACTTTTTCCTTACAATTCTATTATTTTAATAATTTATGACTACACCCCCTCTTTCAGTTCAAATCATACTTGGGAATTTATATAATTTAGTCAAAGATTGCTGAATTGAACTGATATGCTTTCACTTTCACACTATCCATTAAATTACAATCATTATTTCATTTTTTAATTATTTATTTTATGTGTATGCATGTTTTACCTGCATGTATGTCTGTGCACATTAGTCATGGTTATGCCAGTGGAAACCACTATAGAACATCAGATTCTAGAGACTGGGATTACAGATTGCCTTGAAACACCATGTGGGCACTAAAATTCAGCCCAGCTCCTCAGGAAGTGCAGTCACTGTTCTTAACAACAGAGCCATCTCTCAAGCTCTGATTATTTTCTTTATTGTTTCCTACAATATCTGAATCATGATTAGTAGAAACTCAGAAACAGAAATTGAGGTTCAACCTGAAGGCCAGAAAAGCAAAACCACCACTGGTTCTTACTTCTACTTCAGTCCAAAATGGAAATCCTACCTCTAGGAATCTCAGAATGAGAGTGTGTCTATGAGCGGTCTCCTCCCATCTTAAATTCCTCTCTAGGGCTGGAATTAAAGACATTTACCACTGGGATTAAAGGCATGCACCCTCCAATTTCTATGGCAACTAGTGTGGTTACTGGGATTAAAGGTGTGTGGTGTTGTTGCCTGGTCTGAAAGGCTGGCCAGTGTGGTTGTTACTTTTCTAATCCTCAGGTAAGCTTTATTTATTAAGATATAAATGAAATGCCATTACAAATATCCACTACTCATCACAGGTTTAAAAAACAGGGGGTACAGATCATTTGTGAGCATTGGGTTCTTAAAGAACTGTATGTGTTCTTCTAAAAAGATGAGTTAAGTTTTCCTAGTTGCCATTTAGAAGTGTTAGATAGCTCAGTCAGTGTGGTATACCCCTGAGATACCTGATTCTGGAGTCAGAGGTAAAGGACTATGATTCAACACCAACCTTGATTCTATAGCAGTGGTTCCTAACCATGGGTTGTAACCCATCTGGGGTCTATATCAGATGTCCACATTATGATTCATAACAGTAGGAAAAGTACAGTTATGAAGTAGCAAAAAAAATAATTCTATGGTTGGCAGTAATCACAGCACAAGGAACTGTATTTAAGCAGTGCAGCATTAGGAACCTTAGAGTACCACTGCTCTATAGGAAGCCTGAGGCCAGTATGAAGTACAGAAGAAAAATTATATCACAGTCAATGAAATGAAATGTCCAATCTAGTGAGATGGAAATGAACTAGTGCCGACTGTAAGGCTTAGTTATAGACTTGTATGTGAAGTATTTTCTATGAATAGTGTGTTATGAATAGATATGTTGTTTGATCATAGAAACCTTACTTAGCATCTCAGTAAAACTTGATGTTCTACTGAGTTTTCTTGATACTGAACCTATCAAGAAAAATCTTAATATTAAAAGAGCTATTTTATTTAATTCATGAACATATACTTGACATGCAGGAAGTTAGGACCGTGAGGGGCTGGACCACCCACTGAGACAGTGTGCCTGATCTAATGGGAGCTCACCAAATCCAGCTGGACTGGGACTGAATGAGAATATTTATCAAACTGGACTCTCTAAATGTGGCTGCCAATGAGAGCAGAATGAGAAGCCATCAACAATGACACTAAGACCTATCTCCTCTGCATGTATTATCTTTTTGGGAACCTAGTCGATTTGGATGCACACCTTCCTAGGACGGGATGGAGGGGGGAGGACCTTGGACTTCCCACAGGGCTGGGCACCATGCCCTCTTTTAAGGAAGCAGCAGGGGTGGGGGGGAGCGTGAGGGGACTGGGAGAAGTTGAGGAAATGTAAATTCTTTTTTTTTAAATGGAAAAAAAAATAAAAGAATATGGGAAAAAAAAGGATTTTAGAAAGACCTCCCGTGTTTGATGCCCCCTCAAAAGCCTAGGAATGAGGGGGCAAATAATAGAAAGTTTTTGAACTAGACACGAGTAGTGTCAGATTCTCACTATTTTTGTATCTAACAAGTAGTTAATACTAAAAAATGATTCATAATACATCTCAAAAACATTACATCAGTAATTCATGTCAATAACTTCTGCCTCATCAACCATTTTCCAAATCATGAATTTCCCTTATTTAACAAAGGAATAAAATGCAAATCAACTGCTTAACTAAAAAAAAATTACACTAAAACATAGATGTTTCTATACATGTCTCAAGAAATTTTAACTAAGTAAAAAAATAAAAACAACACTGTCTTCATGGCCCAAAGAGTAATTATATCAGAAATACTGGTAGTTTCTATATGGTTATTTCAAGTCTGAGCAGCTGGGAAGGAACAAGCGGCCTCCCTCAACAGATTACTCTATGTTCTGTGTCTGAATCATATTGTGTCTTCAACAATATGATCTTACCTTCAAGTTCTGGGAGTTAACCAAAGCCAACAATAATGGACTAAATAGTTATGGGAGTTTATTGGACCATACCAGATCAACGAATAAATTCTTACAGTTGACACTGAGTTTTTACTAAACTGTCTCTGACTCTTTGAGGAGAGTGACCATCCTTGCAGCATTACTTTATTTACACAAATATTTTTCAGAAAGAAATGATTCAACCTATCCATCCTAATACTCAATTACTATAAAAAGTCTACCTATGTACTTATAGCATTTTTAATGTCTCTTTTGTTCAAAAATACACTATACACACACACACACACACGTATATATTTGAAATTTCATAAAGTTTTAGCTGACAAAATAATTTCAGAGCATAAAGTTTAGATTTACTAATAGGTTATTTGAATCAATTGTTTTCAGATTTGATTTGACAAGATCCTGTAACAACAGTCACTCAAAGTACCTTATTACTTACTAGTAAGTAATCTCATGCAAAAAATAAATATTCACATATTGATTTGATTCAAAATTTTATAACATAAAATAAATTTTAATTACATTATTGAAATTAATCCTCAATTTACCTCTACAAGGAAGAGATTGAATCAAATTTCAAATAATTATTTTCTGTTAATAAAAATTTTAAGTTTAGTAGAATTTAATGAAGATAATTGTTAATAAATTTGAAATTGATATTAGAAATATATTTTGTGAAATATTTCCAAGTGGGTTTTGAAGCATATAAATATATTATAGTTGATGTGGGAATCCTTCTGTATATGTGTTGTTTTTACTGGTTAATGAATAAACAAGCTGATTTGTCCTGTGATAGTAAAGAATAGAGCAAGGCAGGAAACTAAACTGAATGCTGGGAGAAAGTAGGTGGAGTCAGTGAGATGCCATGGGGTCACTGGAGAAGAGAGATGTGGCTCAAAACCTTAATGGTGAACCACGAGCCTTGTAGTACAATATTAAGTAATAGAAATGGGTTAATTTAAGATATAAGAGCTAGCTAGCAATACACTTAAGGTATTGAACAAGCAGTGTTTTAAATAATACAGTTTTGTGTAATTATTTTGGATCTGATCAGTCAGAAATGAATGAACAGCCTTTGACTACATATAGTAATTAATATGAGAAAATGACTTAAGAGATAAATATATGACATGTAGTACAAATGAATTTAAAAATAATATAACCATATACTTTTCTTAGAATTAGAACCCTTAAATGTTATCTATGATATTATCTCATAATAAGTGATACTATCTAATAGTAATTTAGACATTTTTCTAATGCCTCTTTACAGATAAAAAGTAATGCAGAAATTCATAACTTTTACACAAAGTGGCTGTGGATACCAGTCAGTGGGGTAAAATGAGGTATGGAGTAAAGTTCAGATTTCCAGATTCCATTTTAAGCTGGGAATGTTAGCACACATCTGTAAGGCAAGGAGTCCTATTCTGAGATTTATGTCAGAGACAGGAGTATCCTTGGGACGCTACAAGCCAAAAAGCTTTGAGGATTCAGTGATTAAAAATTAAATAAAAATTAAAACAAAACCCGAACACTGTCTCAACAAGGTGGGTGGAATGGGAAATACCTACATCCTGGGTTTCATTTGAGCAACTCTGTCCCCCCCCACACACACATACACATTACAGCATGCATGAACTTGGCCACATTCACATATATGAACATACACACACATTAACAATCATCAGCATATATACTTATATTCAGACATACAGAGAGACAGAGACAGTGGAAGAGAGGGAAACAGGAGAGAGGGGGAGAGGAAGACAAAGAGAACATGAAATAAGAAAAAGCATTTGAGAGCTGAAAACACTGTGCTGGGAACCAAACTTAGATGCTTTGCAAGAGCAGTACATCCTCTTAACCACTGAGCTATCTCTCTTGAATTTAATTATTGAAGTGAAAGACAAATTTTATTGTGAATGAAAGTGATATATGCTTTGTTAAAGTATATTTTAGGACCTTATTAAATTTCAAATATTTTATATTAGTAAATTTAAAGCAATAAGAAAGTAATTCAAACATATTATTCTAGCAGGTTTCTACTCTTTAAAGCACTATGTTGAGCTCCCACTGACCTGAAGGTCAAGGAGAAGACAAAGAAATGAGTGTGTGAATAAAATCCTGTCTGTGATAAGTTCCTTGAAAAATCATGGAATAGTGCATTATCTAATTAAAAACAAAAGAAAAGATATATTTGTTCTATAGAAGAAAATTCTATAGAGATAAGTCATGACTTACACATGATATCCTTTTCTTGTCTGAAGGCACAGTCCCATTGCATGTGTGATATAGCTTCAATAATTCTGGTAGGAGATTGGCTTAAATGATGTGCTATCATCTAAAAATATTTGTCTCCCAATAGAGAATCCATGAACCCTGTAATTTCTCAGTGTGCAAGGTTGAATGTCTCAGCATGCCAAGTCTGATACTAAGGCCTAGAAGACTCATGTAGAGCTATATTGTACCTTGGAAACCTGAAGAAGTACTAACTAATATCTGTGAAATAATGCCACAAAAAAGGAATGATGAGCTTGTCAGAAAGTGAAGGTAAGCAGGCATCAAAACAAATTTGCTTTCCTCTGTATCATTTTATCTTGGCAGCCACCAGATAATGCCAGTCATATTTAGAGTCTATAGCTTCCTACTTCAAATAATCTGGCCAAGAAAATCTTTTATAAGATTTCCTAGAAATTTGCATCTTAGTTGACTCCTGATCCAGTCAAGTTGAAACCTAATTAAGCCATCACATGCAGTAATTTTAAAGAAAGGTTGTAGGAGAATTGGATCTAGAGGCAGAAAGACTGATTGAGTCCATGTAGCTAAGTGAGCTTGAAAACAAAAGATTTTAAAAGTGTTGTCCCCCTAAGGAGCAACTTTTTGAATGACCTCTGTGCACATTGCCTCAAAGTAATTATGACTCTTACATGAAACATAAACCCTCTGATCATCTTCTCACTAGCGTCCTTAAAGGACAAGATCTTATACACAGCATCCTCCAAATGTTGTATGTTGTCCAATGAAAGAAAGGATCAACAAAGTTGTGAAACTTTAAGGATAAATAACCTTTTGAAGGGCTCAGATTAATAAATCTGAAAGGATGGACAACTTAATCATGTACTTAGTTCTTTTTGGAAAAGAGCAATTTGGTTGTGTTATAATACAACTTTATGAACATATTTTTGCCCTCTGATCTCTGCATATTTCTTCATTCTGTTTTCTAAAACTCATAAGGTGTTAAATTAAAGGTATATTCCACTTATTTATTTTCATCAATCTTGACTTCCTTAACTCCAGCATTACAAGAACTTTTCTCACCCTCTTATTGTTTGCATTCATCACTTTCCATTACTTTGCAGGCAAATAAACCATAAGTCCTCAATACATTCTCTTTTATTTGTTCTCATAAGCATCATAGTCTTACTACTGGCTTCAATTCACCACTTCTGTGTTTTCAGGTCTTATACTATTTCCATCTAAATATTTCTACTTTTTTTTTATAAATACAGCTACTAGATAGAATCCTTTTCAGAAAAAAAACAACAAAAAATAAAATACTTGACTTATCATATTTCTTTCATAATGTATTTTGCTCTTAATTCTTTGTCTCTGTAATTTCTAATAAAAGCTAATCTCAATTTTAAAAGCATCAGAAAGTTTGTATGGATAATAATCCTATGCATTTTCTATGGTTCACTTGATGGGGGAAGAGCCACTAGCCAATCACATCAAGTTGGGGTGTGGCTACTGGGACCCCAGGTAGAAAATCGGGAGAACACAGGTACGCTCTCTCTCCATGCAGTGTCCGCCAGAGGGATTGGATAGAGACTTTGGTAGAGTGAGTTCCCCTTTTTCCTTTCATTAAAAATACCTGTTTCTATTGAGCTGGCTTGGTTATTGATTTGTGCAGACTTGATAATTCCTCGACATTCACTGAATTGAACTGCTGCTATCTAATACACTTACTACATACACAAAACTTCCCTTTTCTCACTACCTCTGGGTTCTATATTTCTAGTAAATTTCTCATTTGGAATGTCAATTCTTTTTACAGTCAATCTCTGCCCATTTTTACAAACTAAAATAGTAAATTCAGAAAACTTGATTTTCAATTGCAGTGTAATATTTGTCAGTGTTAAAAATACAGAGTTAATCTTAAATATGTTGCATAAATTGTCATCAGAATAAAATAGTATATTTTGTTTTAAAATATTCTCACCTGATGCTTGCTTTCTTGTCACATTTAGTATGCAATGTTACTAAATGATAGGGAATCAGCTTCTTTCTTAGAATAGGTGAGGTTTTTTTTATTTTTTAATATTGTAATTAAGATATAAAAAACATATTGTATCTAAGCCACATTTGTTCTTAGTGACTTATATGATGGTTTTATAGATAGCAAAGAAATACTTTTTCTAATCAACATACATATATAGAACATTTAAAATATAAATATATTTTGATATAAATATTAAAATATATACATTTTATCTTCATTCTAGTGATACGAAAAGGTCAGACTACTTCTAGTAAATAATGTCCCATTTTCACTTGCTTCTTTCTAAACAATAGATAAAAAAAGCTCCCAATGGTTGATTTTCGTTTATATCCTATGTATCATTAAGATGTTTGCTCTAAGTATAACATTATATGTTTTTCAAAAACCATATTTAGTGATGATTATTCTTTGATTTGTATAGAGTTTAAATTTTTACTTTTTGTTTTCTTTGGTTTCAAGTAAGAATACTGTATTTAAATCATTTCCTTCCTTTGTCTAGCCCTTAAACTCCTCCCATTTCCCTCTACCTAAGTCCTTCTCAAATGCATGGCCTCTAAGTTTTAAATATTATTATTACACTCACAGAATGTGTGTATATATATATATATATATATATATATATGTACATATATATTAATCACTCAATCCTACTGAGTTCATTTAGTATTTTTCATGTAGAGAAATGTTTGGGACCTACTGCTTGGGAGTAAATGACATTTCTGGGGTTTTGCTCCTGGAAAAGACTGATTCTCCCTCTTACAGCACTCTTTATTGACCTGGGTAGCTATCACACAGCATTAATCAAGTGTCTTTCTTAACATTTAAATTTTTTAGCCAATAAAAATTTGGAATATGTACATATAGGGCTAAATTATTGCTGTCAAACCAAAAATTTATAAATGTTAAGTACAAATACCTATGAAAAACAAAATTCATATCCTTGCATTTCTTTAAGAAAATGCAAGAAATCTTTTATGCACATATTAGTGATGACTGACTACTCAGTAGTATTATTTTAATTTTAAAGTAGACTAATAGGAGTTGACTGATGGTTGCTTGTGCACATTCTTAAGTGATAATAAGTTCAGAATTACTCACTGGTGGAGGCTTATATCATAAGCTGACTGTCTAAATGATGAATATATAATGAAATTAAATAGAATTGAGACAGATGGTTCTAGCTTTTGATAAATGTGCATATTCTTATAATCAGATAATAAGTCTGTTGCCTGGAAGATCAATTGGGATATAATAACTTGAAAAAGTAAGCCATTTCATTCTTTGGCATTTATGAGACAGAAAAAATAATTCTATTGTAATTTACTTAAAACATTATGTATTCTCATTTTAAGCCAATGATTAAAAATGGAAACGCTGTCCTTGCCATTTTGTTTCTTTCTCATTTAAAATTATTCCATTTACTATGGAGATTTTAAAGACTCATTTGCAAATCAAATTTAGTAGATTCATGATCTTTTATCATTAAGGACACAGAAATAAAACAACATGTGAACTGTTTTAAATATCAAATACGTAGGTATTAAAAATGAGAGTAAAACTTCTCTAATACTCCTTACAAACATGCATGAAGTAAAGACGAGTCAGGATGATTGTTTACTATTTATACAATAAATTTTAAGATGCATATTTAAAATTATAGTTAGAAAATATTTTAACACACTGTATTTAAAACTAAATGAAAAGGAGTTTAGATATATTTTAAGAAAAATTGTTTTGTTTAGGCTAAAATTTGATTAAGATGTTTAGCCTTAATTAATGTTCTTTTACAGAAATAATATTATTAGAAAGTTGAAAAAATAACCTTAATAATTAAACATTATTTGTCATACTTAAACATTACTTATTATAAAACTCTATCTTTGGGAAAATTACAGTAAGTAGTAAGAGTTTAAGTTGTCTACAAACTCCTTTTTTGTACTATTAGTGATATGAGGACAAAAATATTTTAAATCAATATTTGCTTTATGAAATGTGTTATTATATTTACATAATTAAGAAAGTGATTTCCTTTGGTAACTACTGCACAGAGAAATTACTCCAGAGACACAATTGGACAGTTTCATAGTGTAAAGATATTGCAGTACATCATATTTTCTTAAGGGTGCAGCTTTATTTTTGTCATGAATTTTAAATCAACACAATACACGCAAGACTAATGACTTAAATTTTCCTCTCAAACTATTAGAATAAGACTGATGTTAAATTGTGATCATAAGCAGGAAATGAAATTTACATAAGAAAACAACATGCCTTCCATTCAGTGAATGAGAGAGTGAGGCCTGATGTTCCTCTAGGTCCTTCAGTGGGCATATCCACTTAATGTAACGCAATGGAGCAGAGAAGGCATTTTCATTGTTTATTTTTTTAAGATTTTTGTCACACATGGCAATTTGTATCCATTTGTAATTAAAATGCCATTAAGGAGCTGTTTTTCAGCTACAAAACACTTTACAGTAAAGATCTCATTTACAAACCTTCACTATATACATAGATGCAATTTTATAATAGGTATAACTGCATTCAAGTGTAAAACAATGATGCATTGTTCAGTTACTTATAATAGAAGACTTCAGTTTGTAATCTAATTATATGGTATCTTTTATTTTTTCCTGATTTATACACTTGAGATTTATCTGTCTATTAACTTTGAAGATTTGTAAAATAAAATAATTATAAATAATTGATCCATTGAGGATGCCCGAATTGAACAAAGTATGTAGACAAGCACTTATAAATGCTTAGGATAAGACAACAAACACCCTTATCACCAGCCTATCTTCTCTCCTCTCCTGATACCCTTCTCTCTCCTGCCCCGTCTATTTATATCTCTTTCCTCTAACTTTTCCTGTTTATTTCTCAAGAGTAGGTCATAACACCGCCTCACAAGAATGAATATTTTAGCGACTACTAGGTCGCAATGTACAGTTGAATTAAACACATTTTATTTTGTTTTGTTTTTGTTTTTTTTTTTTGAGACAGGGTTTCTCTGTAGCTTTGGAACCTGTCCTGGAACTAGATCTTGTAGATCAGGCTGACATTGAACTCACAGAGATCCATCAGCCTCTACTTCCTGAATGCTGTGATTAAAGACATGTGCCGCCATCACCCAGCTTCACATTTGACTTAAATAAATTTATTTCTAAATCTTTCTAAATTTGAATGGATATAAGTATAATCAGTGTAATATTTTCCTGAGCATAATGTAGTATCTTTCTCTCATGATGATCACTTCATATACACTGTATCTATTTCTTCATCATTCAGCTCTTGCTGTCATAAACTGAGTGAAATAAGCAACAGCAATACATTCTGTCCTGTTTTTTTCACAGAAGGTAAACCCTCAAATTCAATTAGCATGGCAATTATCCGTCTGAAGCCTTTTATTGTGTGTCATTTGAGGATGGGAGGTTCGCTTTGCTGATGGGAGCATAACTTTTATCTCTGATGTTTCCTACATATGGCTCTCTTCTTTTTTTGCATACATCCTCCCTCAAGGATATGGTGATACAAAAGTGGGACTTTCCTATTATGATATGACTTCATATTAAGTAATTGCATATAAAATGTTTTTAGTTTCACATAGAGTTATACTTACTGTTAATAAAGATTGGGGTGTCTAATTTTCTTGTGTAACATAATTGATATAATAGCTAATAAAGTATGTATAAGAAAAAAACAAAAAAGTGAAGTTGATGAGAACATGAATTATAGAAAATGCAATGCAACAATACAGATGTGATTTTTATTTCATGTAAGGTTAAATAAAAGTTGTTATTGGAGATGCCAACAGGAGTCGTCACAAATTCATTCTTCAAATACTAAAAAGCTTCTTTTGTGTAATGATAGATTTTTCTGTGTCATTAAAATAAGAATGTTGTGCTTTGGAATGTGTTTGTGAATGTGTATGTGTGTGTGAAATAAGATAAAGACTGTTATTGAGAGATTAATTTTTGCTTCTTCTTCTCCTCCCTTCCTTCCCATATCCAGTGAGAGAAGAGCAAACAGACATTTTGAATATATTTGCTCAACTTTACGAAGTGTGAACTGGTATCTGACACTCACATAAGAAAACATAATAACAAACATAATAACAACATTTTTTCTTCAGACACCCACCTGAGAGGGTTCAAGGCAATGTTATTTTTGTATAAATGATGATGCTAATGAAAATGTTTTTTTAGGGAAATATATGACAAGTACATCTAGTGAGAAATGTACAAGTGTGAAGTCACATTTGATAGGTATGGTGGAATCTGATGTTTCCTCCTCATGGTTTTATAAATCACACAAAGGCATAACAGTGATTATTACATATGACATCTGTGTGAATGAACCAATCTCCTCATTGCAATGGCCATATCACTGGTGACTCATCTTTTTACTCCTAGCCAAATACTTCATTTACTATTTAAAATTGAGAGAAATAACATAAAGATTAATAAGATTACTTGTACTTTGCAGCTCTTTAAATAGGCTCTGCCACCAAACTGTTAAATGGTGTTTATGAATAGATAACAGCATGCTTCTTGGTGGTGGCAAGAACCCTGAAACTCCATAGTGTTTTGGCAATAAACATGGCTCTGGCCAATATGTCCACCATGAAGCTAGACTCTCAGAAAGCTAAAGAATGGGCTGATCCACCCATCATTTAATGCTAGTAATATTGCATAGCAAATTAAAGACTCATGTGGTCAGAAAAAAGAGATATACAGTAAAGATAGATTCAAAGAAAAAGAAAACCTCTAAATGGTTCACAGTGTGTTCAAAAACATATGTAGGCATGGGAGAGAAAATAAAAAGGGTAAAGTTCTTAAAATAAAAAAGAAAGACAGAGAATAGTTGGGTGTGCTGGCACACAACTTTAATCCCAACACTTGATAGGCAGAGGCAAGTGGATCTTTGTGAGTTCAAGGACAACCTTGCTATAGGAATTCCTACCACCAATATCCTTTAAGTTACCTGCCCACTTGGGATCAGTCCCTTATATTATATATTTCGATGTAAAGCACATGTCTGGCCTCTTTTTCAGTTGCAGGATTCGGCTGCTATTCCCCATTCCAGCAGACGATTGTGATCTGTGAGTCTAGCCCTAAATAAATAACCTTTTATTGTATTCAATTCAGAGCTAGTGTGGGATTTTTTTTTGCATCCTTCTTCAACTGGTACCCCACATAGATCTGAACTCCACACCTACTCGGTGGATCAGTTTAAAGGCCTTAACGGTCCATAGCTCAGAAAGTCTCCCACCTCCACTCACTTGACTTGCATTTACCTACTAAGCGTTTTTTTGTTGTTGTTTTGTTTTGTTTTATTTTTTTTGTAAAACACCTGCCACAGTGGAGCTAACTGCATGCGGTGACGTGGAAATGTTCCAATTGTGCACATACCCCTGCTCCACTGTTGCATTTCCTCTGCATGGCGACTTGTGCAACTTCTGGCTCCTAGGTACTGTGCTTCTTACTCAATGTACGGAATTGATTTACTTGTTTTTAATTTGTCAAACAAAGCATATTTCTACATATTTAACCAGCATCAAGGTGTGGAATCCTAAGCTTCTCAGGACTGTTCCTCGCACTGTTGTGCCGCTAGTTATGACACTGCAACCACAACATCTGTTGGACAATAAAGATTATTACACATAAAAAAATTACCAGATCTAATACCAGGTAAATATTTTAGTACTTAATAAATCAATAAACTTGAAAGTTATATAATGGCAGAGAACATTACTATGGAAAATTTTAGTAACTTTTTGCTAATACTATGGATTGTATTCTGCAAGGCTCATGTGGTTATGGTGATACATCTATTTATTGGATATTGGGATTCAGTTTTTTTCTTTATATTATGTCCTTAGAAAATGGTTTGATAACAAAGCCAAAAATGAGGTACTTTTAGAAGTGAGACAGTCTTTATAGACTAATAATGAACAGCTAGCTGACAGAACTAATATCATTGACAATCAAAAGTTGCCTGACAAAAATAATAATATTGAAAAGGGTAACATTAAATTGACAGACAAAATTGAATCCATGTCAAAGGATACTGAGGAATTATTTGAAAGAATTCACACTGTGGAATTTGACAATCAAAATTTGTTAAAAATTTATGATAGGTTAGCAAAAAGAGTATCACTTCAGCATGGCAATCTGCACGCTATCCAAATAATGTCCAAGGATGAGGTGTTATCTTTAAAGAAGAAACTTCAGACCTTGGAATCACATGTGCAGAATTAAGACCAGAGGCTAGGTGCTTCAGTGAAATCACTAGAAATATATGCAGACCAGGAGATTCAGGCTTTACAAAAGACTATATTAAAAAGTTTAGAAATTATTTAGGAAATTATTGGACCTGATGAGCAGGGAAAGAAGGCACAAGGACAGGATTTAACAATGCCAGTAGCTATCAGAGATGACTTACTGAGTGTTTTAACTTCCTACCCTGTAATCTACTCTGACAAAGCATCAAGTTTAAAAGGCCCAAAAGGATCCAAAGAAGGTAAATGGATACCTATAGGTATGATCTAAATGATCTAAAAGAAATAAAGCAAGAAATTGTAACTTAGGGCTTACATTCTGCATTTGTTAGGGAGACGGTAAAGACATGGTCTTCTAGCATTAAAGCTATGCCACAAGACTAGCTTCAGTTAGTTTCAGCAGTCCTGGATGATAGGCCTCAACTGATATTTAAATGCTCTTTCAGAGAAGAGGCTAAAATTTTAGAACAACAGGGAAAAGCAGAGGACTTGAGACTTTCCAAGATCAAAATCTTGGTGAAGGCACTTATGCTGACCAACAGGTTCAAGCTCTTTATGATAAATAAATCTTGTCCCTATACAATAAAGCAACCTTAAATGCTTGGTACAGGATTAAAAACCAGGAAAACAAGTTGAATCACATACCAGGTTTAAACAGGGCCAGAGAGAACACTTTAGTGATTTTTACAAAGATTATCTAAGGCTGTGCAAATAGGAGTAACAGAACCAGATGCTAGATGAGTATTTATTGAATCTCTGGCTTTGAAAATGCCAACTTAGAATGCAAAAAGATATTTAGGTCTTTAAAGGTTAGATCAGCACCTATGGAAGAATGGATCATGAATACAATGAACATTGAGACATTTGACTATAATATTGAATCTTTGGTAGGAGAAGCAATTTCCAAAGGAATGAGGAGACAATAAGATGCCAAATGTTTTACTTGTGGTAAAGTGGGACATCTGAGAAGCGATTGTAGATAAGGAATTCCTAGGAATAATATTTCCTCTGGGAATGGCAAGAATAGGAATTCTCAGCCTTCAGATATATGTAGAAGGTGTGGCAAAGGTAGACATTGAACCAATAAATGCAGATCAGTAAAAGATAGACAAAGCAACCCAATACCATCAGAAAACAACTTGGAGGGGCCTCTCACAGGCCCCCAACTCAAAAGTGGTCCAGTCATTCACAGTCACTGTGGAGGACATGTCTCACCAGGAAAAGTAAAAACATCTAGAGCCTTTTGTGAAAAACCGTACTGTTCTACATGATAGAACAAACATGGAAATAAATAAAAAATTCCAATAGATAATAGGAAATGTATATTCTGGCAAACTTCTATAAATAACCAAAGACCAAAGCTAAGAGTGCATATAAATGACATTGTAATTGTGGGTTTGATAGACATGGGTGTTCACATGAATATCATTACTCCAGAATCTTGGCATCAAATTAGTCTCTTCAAGAGGCAGATGTTCAGTTACTAATAACTGCAATCTTATCTCAAATTAAAAAAAAGCAAGAGATGGTTTGACTGCATAGGGCAGAATGACAGAGAGGGAAGCTGAGGCAATATGTGGCTAATAATGTAGTGAATTCATGGAGTCATGACCTGCTGCAGCAGTGGAATAACCAGATTAACATTCCTGAAGTCCCAGAAACTCATAATTCTGTAAAGGATATTATAAGGTACTATCCACAAAGGTCACCAGTCATTCAGGCTGTACAAGAACATAAAGCATCTAGAAAACCTTTAGAGGTAACAACAGCCATACCTTTAATATGACTAACTGAGAAACCGATATGCATTAAGCAATGCCCACTAACTGAAGAAAAGGCTTTAGAAATTCTGGTACAAGAGAACTAGATACTCCCCATATTGAAGAATCAACCAGCCCTTGGAATTCTCCTGTATTTGTTGTTAAAAAGAAATCTGGTGAATGGAGAATGGTGACAGGTCTAAGGGTTGTCAACAAGGTAATTCAACCTATGGGCCCTCTACTGTCTGGAATTCCTCTGCCTTCTCTGTTACCAAAAGAATGGCCTATTATAGTTATTGATTTAAAAGATTGTTTCTTCACTATACCTTTACAAGAAAAAGATAGAGAAAAATTTGCCTTCACAGTGCCTACTTATAATAATTCTCAGCATACTAGGAGATATCAATGAACCATCCTCCCACAAGGAACGTTCAGTAGCACCCCTCTGTGCCAATACTTTGTAAGTCAGCCTTTAGAAATAACAGGTAAGCAATTTCTAAGTCTAAAATTTATCATTAGATGGATGACATTTTGCTATCTAATCAAACATAGATATTTTAGAAAGAATGTTTGAAGAAGTAAAGAAAGTTTTTCCTAAATGGGGATTACAAATTACTAGAGAAAAAATACAGAGAGGAGATTCTGTCAATTACTAGGTTATAAAATAGGTTTACAGAGAATTAGAACACAAAAGTCACAAATTAGGAGAGGCTGATTGCGGACTCTTAATCACTTTCAAAGCTTGTTAGAGACATTTCTATCCTATGACCAACTGTTGGGATAACACCTGATCTAATAATTTATTTAAAGAAAACCTTAGATGGTGATAAAAACTTGAATAGTCCTAGAGAATTAACAGCAGAATCAGAGGAGGAATTGACAATTGTTAAGGAGAAATTACAAGAGGCACATGTAGATTGGGTAAATCCAAATCTTAATTGTATTCTAGTCATATCGTCTTCCATAATTTCTCCTACATGAATTTTAATGCAGAGGGACAATATTATCTTAAAATGGATCTTTTTACCACATAAACCATGTAAACAATTAAAAACATATGTGGAAAATGTCTGAATTAATTAGCCTTAGCCAAAGTTGGATGCTTCAACATTGCAAATGAGACCTTGGGTGATTATGCAGATAGCCAGTTGTCTCTGTCATTTGTTGCACATTTTGGAAGTTGTTTGATTATACTTCCTGCTTACTCAAATAATATTATTTCCCTTCTCAGATCTTCAATTGGGTTGAAGAGTAAATAGTTGTAGTTTCTTTTCTCTCATGACTTATCCAATTAATTTGTACTACAAGACTTAAGGTCCTTAAGATAGGATAATTATTGAAACATTTATTACATGTTCCTTGATTGATATATTTGTTCTTATTGGATATAATTTTGTATTAGGCTTAGAACTCTCTTATTTAAACAAAAGGGGGAGGTTCTGCAGGAATTCTTACTTCCAATAGCCTTTAAGTCACCTGTCCACTTGGGCATGACCTCTTATTCTATTTATGCCGACATAAAGCATGTATCTAGCCCCTTTTCTGATTGTGGAAGTCGATTGCTGTTCTCTGTCCCAGCAGAGGATATTGATTTGTGAGTCTACCCCTAAATAAATAACCCTCTATTATTCTCAATTCTGAGCTATTGTGTGATTTTTTTAAGTGTCCTTTTTCATTGCTTTTTTTCTCCAAATAGGAATATTTCTTTCTGATTATTGTTGGTTCTGTTTTTACTCACTGGCTAGTTTGTGTTCATTCCCAGCTGCCCAGACCCAAGACTGCTCATTCATTCCTGGCTTATCACACCTGAGATAATCACACAGACTATACTAATTAAACCTCTGCTTGGCCAATAGCTTAAGCATCTTCCTAATTAGCTCTTATATCTTAAGTTAACCAATTTCTATTAATTTGTTCATTATCATGAGGCTCGTTGTTTACTGGTAAAGTTCCTGTGCATCTCTTTCCTTCAGCAGCAGCTACATGGCATCTCTGACTCCTTCTTTGTCCCAGCTAGCTCAATTCTGCCCTATCACAGGCCAAAGAAGCCTCTTTATTCATTTACCAATAAAAGCAACACATATACAGAAGGGTTTCCCACACCATTGGCTCTTTGGAGACCCACTTCCAAGCTCTCAAATAAATGCATGAAGACTTACTTACTCTTACTTTTGAATGCCTAGGCTTGCTTGTCTTATTTCAAGCCAGCTTTTGTAACTTAAATTATCCCATCTACATTTGCTTTTGAGTTATTACCTTTCTCTATTCTATGTGTCTTTCTTTACTTCTTACTCCATTGTTGACTGTAACTGGATGGCTGGTCCAAGGCATCCACCTCTCCTTCTCCATTTTTTGCTCCTCCCCCTTCTCTTTTCTTTTTCTTCTATTTATTCTCTCTGTCTGGCAACCATGCCTATCCTTCTCCTGCCTAGCTACTGCTTATTAAGTTCTTTATTTTAGACAAAGTAACACAGCTATACAGAGTTAAACAAATACAAAATAAAAAAATACAACACATCTGTGCATAATTAAAAAAATATTCCACAGCCTAAATGAATGTAACACAACTTAAGCTAACATTTCACAATACATGGAAGGAAGACAGGGGCTTATAAGCTTCAGAAATCTAAAGAACCTTACACGGATCAAGTGACTCATGAAATTTACATGATTCATAATGCCTCTCCCTATGATGTAAAAGCAGTAAGCAACTACTAGATGACAAAAGATCATGTTAGTGGAGTGGCCCACATATTTGGTAGGGAGCTCCAGGGATACAACTCTCATGATGTATTGCCAAACAGAGTCACATTTTGGCCATGCTATTACTTGCCTTTGACTCACCCCCTATCCTATAATTCCCCTGTGAATAACCATGAAGCCATGTTACTGCAAGTAACCCCAGTAAAAACACTGTTTATTAATTTATGCTTAAGTGGAATCATTTATTTATGTACTCATTGCCTCTCTAGAGTGAGAATATATGTTCGAGGGATGACTGTGTAGTACTTTTGGGGGACACACAAAGATCTGAGCCTTTTCTATCTTGACTGGAAGTTAGAGAGTTTGAGTTTATCTTTGCTCTCTCAAAGTTTTTGATAACAACTGTGGCTACACATCATGACCTAGAGTGTGGTTAATTGGTGTTTTGGACATTAAGATGGCCCATAGGGATAGATCCACTCTACTCTGGCCAAAGGTGAGAGAATTCAAGCCTCTTCTGCTCCTTTTTTCAAAATAGGAAGTTTGATATAGGGAGTGGCTGCCTATAGGATATTTGGTCTAGGGTGTGTTCACTGAATATTTCTGCCCCAAACATCAAATAACTTACTTGGGAAATAAAGGCTTGTCTTTTGCCTTCCTTCCCGCTTCTTATATAAGAGTATAAAAGCATAGGTAAAATAAACGTGTTCAATTCAGTATTCAGTATCCACCGAGTTGCACTCCCAATACCATCTTGTATCTCTGTGTTTCTTTCTTATCCCTGTTTCTCTTACCTAACATTTCTAGTTCACACATCCCTGCCCTGGAACATACAAACCCACTGTGGCTAAGACTGTGACAGAAGTCATTCCAAAAGGTGGCTCATAAGCCTAACATGGCACTTACAACAGTCCTATATCAATTCAGTATACTTTGGAAAAGCCAGATGAGATTTTTTTTTAAAAAATGAACTGAAGAAATATGTCTATACCTCAATAACAAAGGTAATCAAAGAATAATACATTTTACATATTTTAATTACCTTTGTCAAATTTATTCTTCTAATGTTATTGAGATCATAATGATCCCCCACTCAATCCCTCACTAGTTCCTCCTGCTACTACCCTCACTGCTGTCATCACACTCCATGGACTCTCTATCTATCTATCTATCTATCTATCTATCTATCTATCTATCTATCTATCTATCTATCTATCTATCCATCCCACTAAGTCTAGCCAATGTTGTCAGTAGGAGCATGGGTATGGGTGTATGGGTGTAGAGGTGACAATGTGTCAAACCATACAGAAATACGTACTTACATACTCCCCTGAGCAGCCATTACTGGCAACATTTCCCAAGTTAGTTAAGGTGACTTATGAGCCTGCTTCTTCTCCATGCAGTAGTTTTCAGTAGCTTGCTGTAGGGTAGGTCTGGTGCCAATACCTCAGCTGCTCTGAGATCATGAGTGCAACAACGCTGTCACTTCTGAAAGAAATTATTTAAAAATATTTTGCTCTGAGAGTCACTTGAAGTTTTGCAAGGTGTTTTGCTATAATTTACAAGCAGCAACTTAAATACACTCTGTAGGGTTTACTTTGTTTTTAACTATGTTTTCATGTATAAATATATGTACAGATATGTGAACATAAGTGGGGTGTAAGCAAGACCTGTTGACTCCCTGGGAAATGGAATCAGAAACAAATGTGTCTCCCTGACATGAGTACCTTGAACTGAACTCAAGTCGTCTATAAGATTAGTATGAATTTTTATATAGGTACAAATGTGTAGAAAGTGAAAGAATGCCATAAAAGATAGCTCTTTACTTCAAATCAAAATTTATCAATAATAATTTATTTCACTTAATCCACAAAAGTTCTTTCCCCCTAAAAAAACCAATGACAGAATTTTAAAGCATCATTTTATAGCCAGTTTTTAAAATAATTTTTATTTAAAACTTTTCATTTTACATACAAACCCCAGTTCCTTCTCACTCTACTCCTGCTCCTCTACCTCCCCATTCCAATTCCAATTCACTCCTCAGAAGGGGTAAAGCCTTCTTTAGGGAGTCAACATATCAACTTGAAACATACTTGAGCATATCAATTTGAGACAGTACTAACCCCCCCCCCCACACACAACTTATTAAGGCTGAGCAAGGCATCCCACCATAGGGAATGGGCTCCAAAAAGCCAGTTCATGAACCTGGGTTAGAGCCTAGTGCCACTGCCAGACACCCCCCACAACAGATCAAACCACCTAACTGTCATTTACATTTAGAGGATCTAGATCAGTCCCATGAAGGTTCCCCAGCTGTCAGTCCATGGTTCATGAGGTCAGCTGTCTCTGTGGTATTCCCCATCATGCTCTTGACCCCCTTGTTTATTTGAGCCCTTCTTCCTCTCTTCCACAGACACAGAAAGACAAACACAATACTCTTTCACTAATTAGTGGAAATTAGGTAAAACAAAGGAGAACCAAGCTACAATCCACAATCCTAGAGAAGCTAGGTAAAAGGGTCCTAAGTGGAATATATACACAAATGAAAGGCCCTAGGAAAGAAAATAGTTAAGATTTCCTAGGAAAACTTGGAGGAGGAGTAGAAGGGATGGGAACATGAGGGATCAATAAGAGCAACTGCAGGAGTACGGAGGGGGAGAGCAATGAAAGAAATATCTCAATATATAGAGACATTGTTAGGTTAAGGAGAAACCTAGTGTTAGAGAAATTCTCAAGAATCCACAGGGATAACCCCAGGTAAGATTCCTAGCATTAGTGGAGAGGGTGTCTGAAAGGGTCTTTCCCATTAATCAAATTAGTAACTACCCTAATGGTAATCATAGAACCTACATCCAATAACTGATGGGATTAGAGGCAGTGACCCAGGGCCAAACATTGGTCTAGCTCCTGGAGTTAAGTTCACCAGTTGTTTTTGATGAAACTAATTTTCAATATAACTATTAAAATAAATATTTCATGTTTTCAGACAGCATAGTATAGGCTTTGCTCAGGATGATAGCAATACTCTATTGTGCTTCTGGTTACATTTGTCTACCACTCTACCCATCTCTGAAGCTTTAATTATAAATATCAATGTGATATAGTCCTTTGAAAGAAAATGGCCACACAGGCTCATCATGAATGGTCTATTAGGAAGCATGACTTTGATGGAATACGTGTGATTTTCTTGGAGTAAGTATGTCACTAGGGAGAGGCCTTTGATGTCTCAGAAGCTCAAGATTGGCTAGTGTCTCACTGTCTAGGATCCAGATGTAGAACTCTTAGATTGTTCTTCAGTACCATGTCTTTCTGTATGTCACCATGTTTCCTGCTATGACAATAATGAACTAAACTTCTGAACTGTAAATCAACCTTCATTAAATATTTTCAATTATAAGATTTGCTGTGTCATGGTGTCTCTTCATAGCAATAAAACTCTAACTAAGAGAGGAGACAAATAATTCCCATATGGTAATTTGGGGCCAGTATTCCATGCACATCCTCCTCATCATGAATATTAGTATCAATTCTGAACAGCATCCTGTAAAGTAGTTCATATTCTAGATATAGGTCTTAATTTATATTAATGTCTTAAAGTCTGTATAACACATAGTTATCCTTTATTAACAGTGTACCATTATAATAAAATAAGCATTGCTATATTCAGAGGTTTTTAATTGAGTTTTTATTTGAATTGTTTTAGATCTAGGAATTTATAATGTATTTCAGTTGGGAAAGTAAGCAAAAGAAACATTCATTGACTCATATTTTGTTATTTGTTGAACAACACTCCATAGACTAAAGCTATTTTGGCTTTATTTACTGTGTGTGTGTGTGTGTGTGTGTGTGTGTGTAGGGGGTGGATTTAATTTTATCATTTTATTTTTCTGAAGTTTATATCGGTACTTAAAATTTAAATAGAACAAGTAATATGAGCTCATTTGTGAAGGAATATTGTTAATACATTTGAATAGTATAGCCTCAGGAAAGAGTATATAGCTCAATAAGAAAAAAAGCATCTTTATCACACTGAGGAAATACAATGGAAATGGCATTAAACTGACAACACAAGTTGACTTTTATTCTCATGTCTGCTCCTATGGCAACAGTATATTTGCTGTGTATACCATTTACAACATTTAGAGTGATGTGAATATCTATTTTTCTGAGTAGATTAGCTGCTTTCACTTTAACCTGAGCAGAGGAATTTTTAAAAAGCATAATATTAAAATCTTGGGGAATATGTTTTTTGATTTGACTAAAAATTATAGGTACCTGAAGTCAAAGTACATGCTTAGCCCATTTTCATAGAAATTGTTTCAGATAACATGCAGAAACTCAAATTAAAAATGCATAGTCCCCAAATTCTTCAGTAATAGCCAGTTTGCAACAGGCATATACTTTATACAGAACACTTAGACAAGAAAAACAAAATGTTGCTTGGCAGAAAAAAAGAATCATACATTTATTGTTTAATCTCTGTGACTGTTCTCAAAAAAAGTACAGAGAATAAGCTGTAAAACACAGTGTTCTGAACAGGACATGACTACTACATTCATGAACTTCAGGCAACTGTGGTTACTCCAGAAAAGCTGCACAGGAGCCATCCAACTGAAATTCCAGTATGGGTAGTATAGGGGCTAAAGAGATTCCAGGCCTAATTTTAGAACTACTGGTATTTTACAGCTGCTAGAGGAAGGAAAGGCAGCTTTTTGGAGGAGGGTGAACCTACTGAAGTTTTCCCATACTCCAGTGAATGCCCGTACATTAATGTACATAACATCGATAGTACTTAATATACTTAGTGCACTCTTTCAAGAAAAAGATGTGAAATAGATGTCAGGGTCACAGCTGTGGATCCATGAGGAGGTGGAGGATGAAAATAGGGAGAGGAAATGATGATATTTCATTTTATACTTGTAAGAAACTCTCCCACCTCTATCCCCGCCCCCTGGCTTCCAATTTTTGGTTGATGATCTTGTTTGCTTCCAACTTCCAGGAGGTAGGGGAGCAGGGGAAGGGGAGAGGGGGAAGGAGAAGGGAGAAGGACTGGGGAGAACTTGGGGGAGTGGGAGGGTGAAGATGGAAGAAAGGTGGACATTGGAGAAGCGAATAAGATATCTACATTAAGAGAATCATTTTAGGGTTGGCAAGATACTTGGCCCTGGGGATCCCAGGTGTCCACGGGCAAGTCCCCAGCTAGGTATTCAGGCAGCAGAGGAGAGGGTGCCAGAACTAGCCTTGTACCATAGTCACATTGATGATTATCTTGATTACCATTATAGAAATTTCATCCGATGGATGGAGATAGAGACAGAGACCCACATTCACATCAGAGCAATGGATTGAGCCCCCAAGGTGCAGGTGAAGAGCAGAAGGTGGGAGAAGAT
>PVIU01016679.1:0-44283 GCA_004026605.1 Ondatra zibethicus | reverse complement strand
TCGGATGAAATTTCTATAATGGTAATCAAGATAATCATCAATGTGACTATGGTACAAGGCTAGTTCTGGCACCCTCTCCTCTGCTGCCTGAATACCTAGCTGGGGACATGCCCATGGACACCTGGGATCCCCAGGGCCAAGTATCTTGTCAACCCTAAAATGATTCTCTTAATGTAGATATCTTATTCCCTTCTCCAATGTCCACCTTTCTTCCATCTTCACCTTCCCACTCCCCCAAACTCTCCCCAGTCCTTCTCCCTTCTCCTTCCTCCTCTCCCCTTCCCCTGCTCCCCTACCTCCCACCTCTATCCCCGCCCCTGGCTTCCAACTTCACTGCAAATTATTTCATTTTTACCCATTATTTTTATGTTTCTAGTTAATTATCATTTCTGGATTGTATGTTGTTAATGAGTCTTATGAATTTTAATGTGTACACAGGGATCAATAATAGTTTTACAAAAATAGCATCATCTCATACAATAGATGTCTAAATAAGTGTTAAAATAAAAATACTAGAAAATACACTGTATTTAAATGTCTTAAAATTCATTGTGGAACTTTAATAATAATAGCTTGCACTATGGTAAATGCAGTCAAATGAAAACCATATGATCAGTACTGAAGTTTATTAAAATATATAGATTTTTAACAATAATTACTAAAAATATTGAAAGAAAGTACTAACTGCTGCTTCACTATAGATTTGATTTAAATCAGGACACATTGTATGCTTAATGTTATTAATAAAATGAGTTCTGTAAATCCCAGGTAAGGTGCACAGACAGTAGCCGTAAGAGTGAGGTATAAAAATGGGAAAGTACACTATCAAATACAATGACTGGAAACATGGGGTTTAAAATTAATCAAAGCTAAAATAGGATGTAAAGTTAAGAATCAAAAATAAGCTAGATTGTTAAAATGTACAAAAATCAGAAGTAAAAATAATAGATTGAAAATCAATTAAATTTCTTCCAGAAAAAGAAATATTTGGGTTAAACTGAATAATTTTTTGTTGTTGTTTACAAAATAGACAGGCATTTATTAAAGGGTAAAATTAGAGATCCGGATTCTCTGCTTGAACGATGGAGAAAGATACAATCCAAAACAACATCGAACCCAAGAACGGGGGCCCAGGGGCACAGAGAAGGGGCCAGATGCACTTCATCATCTGGGTAAATAGTCTATGAGTCCACGCCCCAGTAGGCAGGTAGTTACTAGTTTGTAAACCTTCCTGCAGGAAATATCACTTTGAAAATGAGATAATTCTTGCGTATATAAACAGAACTATGCTATTAGTGATGGGATAAATGATGTCGAGTCTTTCCTTCTTAACTGAATAAAATTTTATGGCACTTGTTTGAAGGTTACTAAAATTGTAAAAAGACATGGAAAAGATGATAATTGACAAATGACACAGGCCATGAATTTTTGCACATCATACAATACAGACAATTGAAGGCACAAATAGCTAAAATTACACCAAGTGAGAAAGATTACACACACACACACACACACACACACACACACACACACACACACACACACACCAAGTATAGGGCAAAATAAAGACAACTGTTGCCACCTGACAAAAGATTAATATCCATGATGAGAAAAGAAACTCCTAAACTTAGCAAAAACAAAAATATATAATGCTATTTTATAAAATGAAAGAAATAAGGTGAATGTATAACTTTTCAAGAAAAAATACAAATAATCAAAAAATAAATTCCAGGTCGTTAAATATTATTAGCCACTAGGAAAATGCAAATTAAAGTCAAGAGCCACCATCTCATTCTAACCAAATAGATATAAAAATAACATCAAAATATCAAATTTATCCATGTGATTTCAATGCCAGGACACACGTTAGGTGAGAACCAAAACTTACAACTTGTCCTCTGACCTTCAAACATGCAAAGTGGTGTATATACACCACACATGCACACACCCACAAGTAATACATAAAAACAAATAAACTTTTTTAAATTTAAAAATAATTGTTGGGCGGAAAAATATTAAAAGAAAAATGTTGATCAGGATGTGGCAAAAATGAAGCTCATAGACACTGATGTTGCAAATGTAAATGTTATGGGAAACAATATAAAAGTTTTTTTTTTTTAAACAACTCGAAGTCAATGTGTCAGAGCTCCACCTATGGCTACAGATCCAAAGGAAAAAAATCAACTTACTGTACAGATAATTACTTTCCATGTTTATTGTGATACTTTTTATAAGAGCTAAAAAGTGAAGTAAGCCATGTACCCATTAGTGGATGAATAATTTATACTTACTGTGTGGACTTACACACACACACACACACACACACACACACACACACACACACCTGAATGCTAGTATTAATTTTAAAAAAGCTTTTTTATTCACTTCTATCAATGTGGGTGGAACTAGAGGACATTGTGATAAGGGAAATGTATCATATACATAAATATAATACTACATGTTCTTTCTCGTATGTGACTGCTAAACAAAAACAAAGGATCTGACAGAAGGTAGAATAGTCATTACTAAATATTGTGAAGTATAAGGAGAAGTAATTGATCAATGCACATCTGATGCATGCGTTGATACACTATACAGAGTCCCATTAATATGTACAGATCAAAAATTTCATTAAAAACTATAAGATATTGCTGGACACATTTATCTAAAATATAGAGAATTTTGCCAAATTGATAGTATAAGGTCAATAACCCAACATGTGCAACATTTTAATGAAATAACATTTTATGAGTATAGGGTTTTAAATGCTTTTGCAATTTAAATCATTAATGCAATGACATTTCTTTTCTATTAGGTAAGTCAAGATCAAAATGTTGGATAATCAAGAGATTTGACAAGCATGAAAGAAATGCATCAAACGTTGAAGGACTGTGCATAATTTTTTTAAAAAAGTTAGCAAATACAAAGTACATCAAATCTTTAAAAAAAATCTAATTTAGAAATTGCATGCAGTGGTGTATATTGGTATTTTGCATATTATGGAAAGACTGTCATGAATTCAAATTCACATTCTAAGAAAGTAGCCAGGATTGCAGTGCAATATACTGTATTGGTGATTTTCATGAAAGAAAAATGAACACAAAGTACTAAGAAACAATCTTATAAGACACCAATTAAAAAGGTGTTAAACAAATAGGTGTGGACTTCCTTACACATAAAAAGGATTCGCGTATGTATTATTTCATTTAAATAAATGAAATAATGCATGTATATGTATGCCTTGTGTCCTCAATAGACTGGTTTCGGGAACTTCTACAAATCCAAAGTTGACAGTTTGCAAGTTCTTTATATTAAATGGTATAGCATTTGCCTATAATATGCCCATATAACTGGATTATTTATGAAACCCAAATTTAATACAGTGTAAAAGTTAAATCAATATTTGTAAATATTACTTGTAGAATAGAAACAAGAATGCACATTAAATACATATTCAGTACAGAACTATTATCTTCAAATATTTTTAGTAGTAGTCAGTGTATTCCATGGATCTTAGAACCTACAATTAGAGAGGGAAATCTTTCTAAAAGACTGCTCAGAAAGTAGTAAAGGTGATTGCCCTGCCAAGTTAGAATTAGGCATTGACAACACAGGGAAGAGGAACTGTGGACTTTGAAAAATACTTCTGTGTTACATTATTTTCCTCTGGCATACATTTATATAACATTTTCATACATTAAAGGTTGACTTTAAAAATGATGAACATGAGATGCTTATACACCTCCCTCAAAGTCCAGCAAGATGAACAAAGAGTCATAGAGCCTGCACATCCAGATATTCTGTGAGTAGCTCTTTTACAGTGGCCATAGCAAACAAAACAAAACAAAAAAACCACATAGGCTATGCCACCTCAATGAGGAATTTATGATCCAAGTCAGAAGGCAAGTAGATGCACAACCACACAATTGTTCTCTGAAATATGGAAACTTCTACTTAATTAATAAGTTGTGTGGAGTCATCTGCAAGTTTAACACCATAACAGGGGAGTCCAAGAATGGGATGGTTTCTTCTTTTCGGTGGTCAATCAAGGTAACACTGTCCTCTTCTCAGGCAACACCCATGCATCCTGACTTTCTCACGATGGGCTCCAGAGCAGCAGAAGAACCACCACATCTGCAATCACTATTGATCTTTTACAGTCAAAATCACAGCGAATCTATGTACTATTACTAATGGGAGCTCTACCTGGGAAGGGAAATAAATCATATTCACATGATTGTCTCCAAAGTTCTAATGTACATCACGCGAAATATGAATTAATGTCAGGATGAAGTCTAGATCAAACTTCCAAGTTTAAAAAGAAATTTGCTTCCTCTCAGACTTTAGGGGAGGTTTGAAACTGAATTGCTCCTTTATATCTTACGCATTTGTTTTTAATCCCAACTAAAATATAGGTGAAGTTGTAAGTTTCAAGAAATTTTGAATTTGAATTTACAATCATTAATTAAATAAACTCCAAAGAAAATGGCCTCAGTAAATGCACTAAAAGAAGGCTGCTTTTTATTTAATTTGGATGAAAATGGATCATCATCTGGTGAAGTCACTGGACATGAAGTCTCGGGAACCAGATACTGTTACCACTTTCACACAGAAGACAGTAAGCCATACCCCCTGTTGGTATTAGCAATAAACAGAAATTAGTTTTGGTCAGATGTGATAGAGAAGTTATTATTAGCTTTGGAATGCTTAAAAAAAAGGGTGGTGGTGGTGCATGCCTTTAATCCCAGCACTGGGGAGGCAGAGGCAGGCAGATCTCTGTGAGTTCAAGGCTAGCCTTTTCTACAAGAGCTAGTTCCAGGAGAGCTAGGACTGTTACACAGAGAACCTGTGTCTCAAAAAACCAAAAAAGTCCAATATTTAATAAAAATTAAACACCCTCAAGTATTTTTAAATTCTCCCCTTATTTTTAAAACAAAGGTTTGAAAATATGTTGAAGCAACACCCAAACAAACAAAACCTTGCTGTTTACTAATTCTATCTTAGAGTGGGTGGAAAGTAGTAATGGATGACAGTTAGTAAGTAAAGCGCGGTCTATTTTCTGTTGCACGTGTATTGTTTTAGTTTGTTTGTTTGTTTTACTGGATAACTGTATAAGCAAGACTTTATTACGATAATTGTGTATTTGTGCTCAAGTTAAGAAAATTGAGACAACCAAACAGCAACAAAATAAAACTGAAAAACAACAGTCCAGTGTGATGGAATATGAGCATCTATTACAATCACACACTGTCACACACATGAACAAGCATCAGGAGGACTGTTTTGAGTTGTGTTGCTATACAATATACAATCCGAACTAAACACCATTATAAAATCAATAGCTCAAGGAATGGTTACATGTTTTTCTGACTATACAAAATAAGTTACAATTTTGAAATAATCAAATATCTCTTTTTGAGTTTTTCTTCTACCTTAAAGTTTTTTTGATAATCTTTTTTTAATTGAGTACTTTTGGTTTTGGGTTTTTATGGGATTTCTGGGTGTGTGAAATTTTGTGACTCTGTGTCTAAGTGCATTTCTTGTCACTGTCCTTGGCTCTTTTTCTTGGATGTTTGTTTTGTCATATTCTAATTTGTTTGCTTTTCTTATTTCTTTAAATTACTTTCATTATTAAATTATATATAATATTATATGTATTATATGTCTTTTTATTTAATTGTAGTTATTATTATAAGAGGCTCGTTGTTTGCAAAGGTAGGACTGAAAGGACATGAAGATAGCCTTTAAGGGAGGTGGGGAGGAACTGAGAGGAGCAGGAGAGGGAAAATTGTAATCAGGATATGTAGCATAAAATTATTTACATTAAATGGAAAAAATCAACAAAATGCAGAGTATGAGAAAAATGACTTTTTTTTTACCTACTTCACTAATTTTTATCTTTTTCAATTTTGTTGTAAATTTGTTTATTTTGTATTGTTCTGTAGTCTTATTTGCCCTGACACTCATTATGTAGGCCATACTAGTTTTAAACTCACAGAAATCAACTGCCTTTGTCTGCCAGTTGCTGGGATTAATGGTGTATGCCACCATATATGGTTAGACTCTTAATAAAAGTTAATTCATGTGATTACAGAAGCTTTTATTTTCTGAACTACAACTCCCAGCTAAAATGAAGAATATGTAGGCTGGCAAGCTAGTGCAGAGAATAAAGCTGCTTGATGTCAAGCCTGAAGAACCGGAATTCAAACCCTGGGGCCCCGATGGCAGAAGAAGAAGACCCCTATCTTGTGAACTACACACGCATCTGTGGCTTGTGTATGTATGTGTGAAAACATAAAATAAATGAAAATACTTCAATATTAAAAAGAATATGAGTATGTGGCTAGAGACTCTCAATGGGAAGAACGCTTGCTGCTGTACAAGTGTGAGCGTCCGGGTTTGAATTTGCTGAGCTGAAGTCAAAGGTGAGTGAGACTATCTGTATCCCAGGTGTCTCATAGCGAGAAGGTAACTAGAGACAGGAGAATCCCCAAACTCTAATGGCCCAGAGGGCATGGAATACACAGCAGAGAGTAAAAGAAACCATGTCTCAAAGTGTAAGGCAAGGACAGACAGACACCCAAGTTTCTCCTCTAATCTTTGCACATACACCTACATTTATACACATGAATGCACACAGGTATACTCCCCTTCATACATTAAGAATATTATGAGAAAAAAAAACATTTAAGTCAACTCAATGCATTAAATGATATTTATTATACATTTGGAACACTGTTATCTGACTTGCCATTCTTTCCCATACCCTTTTCACTGCTTTGACAGTTCTGAGATTCACTATGAATTAGAAAATATTTATTGTGCATTGCATGTGTAGTATCTAGTGAAGAGCACAGGGACATGAGAGCTACAAACTCTTAAGGTTACTACTCTATTGTTAACATATGTTATTTTGACTTCATAGAGGTTTGTGATTTTATTGTTGTTCTTGTTATCTCAATGTCATTTATTAGGGATGAAAGACAGGGCAGGGCACCATGTCCTCTTTTAAGGAAGAAGGAGGAGGGAGGAGGAGTGGGGGGTAGTGGGAGGGGACCGGGAGAAGGGGAAGAAATGTAAAAATTTTATTTCTTTAATTATGTTTTTGAATGGAAAAAATAAAAGAATACGAAAAAAAGAAAGATAAGTTCAAATAATAAAGTTAAAATAGAAAAAGAAACGAAACTAATATTCCAGTGTTTAGCATAGAACAAGTAATAGCCATTTAATCATCACAGACTACTGTGAAATTTCAAGGATATAGAAAATGTTTATATTTGGAAGGCTGAAAAGGTAATTTATAAACACAGTTTTTATTTTATTCTAAGGATGATTTTCTTAATATAGTTGTGAACACACCCCACAGAACCATGTATACTGAATTGTATGGTTAATTTTTATATATGTCTGCAAACATAACCAGTTTTAGATGCTCAATACAACTCACACAATAGATGGATACTCTTCTCTGATTGCATTAAGTTAGGACATATTCAAAAAGTAGGAATGAGTCATTATGTGGTTGTAGATCATATAATGTTGATTACCAATTGAAGGTATGTCTCTAACTTTAGACAATGAAAATGTTTCCCTAACATTAAGACAATTTCCTTGGTTTTGGTTTGATAAGAATCCTGTTCTGGGTCTAGAATACATTGAAGCAAGCATATGTGAGGGGCAACCATAGGCAACCTAACATTATCATGTGGTAGATTGTGCAAGCTTAACTATAAGCCATAAGTACCCAAGGAGGGAAGGAGTGAGTAACAGAGACGACACAGAGACATCAGCAATATTAGGAGTTTGGCAGGATTACAAGCAAGTGCAAAAGATGTGATCTGCGTTAGATGTGAGTGACTAGGGATGAGGATGCTAAGAGCAGAAATGGACAATGGGATCTTCAAATAAAAGTGAGTTTTGGACCAAAATATTGAGTATGGGGTTTCAAGTTGGGGCTGAAATTCAGGATACAGCTTTACAAACAAGTTACCTGTACCAACAAAATTACATGTAATGCCTAACAAACAGTGTGTACTGAATAGATATTTTAAAATAAATAAAACCAAAAGGATGGACAGAAAAGGACAAGGAAGAAAAATTGAAATAATTAGCAAGAGGTCCAAATGCTTGGATGCTAAAGAGGGCAAAGTAAGAGACATCACACTGGAATAAAAGGTTAGTTTGGCTGCAACACTGACAGATAGAGAAGCTCTGGGCAGGTTGTATTCCAGTCACTGTGCTTTTGATAAATTGTTAGTTTTATCATCTCTTTTTTGTGTGTCAGGAGACTGGAGCAGACGTGTGCTTAATCTTCTGAAGTCACTCAATTGCTGAAGTATAAAGCTGATTTCAAGACAGATCACTATGAATGGCAAGATGACTTCTGGTGACTCAGAAAGACATTTTCATCAATGTTAGATTGCAAGGCGTGAAGGGATACACAGAACTAAAGACACCGAGGTATACAACACAAGAGAAGGCGGAAGACAGGCAAGGATGAAGTTAAAAGATTACTTTTTCTGGTTGTTGGAGAACATGTGTTTAAGGACGGGATGTAATTAGTGTGAAGAAAGAAAATGAAGAGCAAGAACAAAATGATAAAATTCCTTTTATACATTCTACCATAGAATTGCATTGTAAGTGTCCTTAAAAACAATAAAAAACAAGCAGGACAAAGTTAACCCTAGACAGAATAAACATACAACCAAAGACGTACAATTTTCACAGCAGAAAATCAACAACAAGTGCACAATGCTCATGAAAAGGAAATGGACAAAGTATTTCATTAGTTGTGTGACACGTACACAATGAAAGACAATGAAAAGCTCCTATGTTATTTGTGTGAGAAATATAGGAAAGGAATCCATTGGATGACTATAGAAGAGGAAGATCCTTTTAGGTCTAAAACTCCAGATTAAACTCACTTTTCATATTGTTTTCGCTGATCTAATACAAGGACAGAAAGCAAAACCATTCAGACTCAGACAAGAACAAGGCTTTGTAATTCAGAGGAACCCACAGTGGATTGTTAGGGCTGACCGGTCAGCGCGGAGCTGGATGCCAGCTAAGGTGAGCCTCAAGATCATCAGCTGGTTTGGTTGCATCATTTCTTAAGGATCACTTTATACATAAATCTTAACCTGACTTTGAGACCTGACAGGAAAATGTATGTTGTGTATTTTAATGGAATCTAGTGTGAAAGAGTATGACTTAACATCCATTTATAACAACTGCTGGAAAGGCAGTTAATCAAAAAAAGATATCATAAAAAATGACACCTACATTGTGCACTTGCCATAGCCCTCATTCCCTCTAGAGAGAGACAAAAATGTAACACGTTTTTTTTAAATCTTCAAGAAATGATAAAAATAAAAAATAAATAATTATAAAAATAATGTTTCCTTTTTTTCTCACTTAAAAAGGCTATGCCAATTGTCACATCCTTCACCATTCTCAACAGGTATTCACGGGGATGCAGAGATGGCATTGACAAGTCATGCATCTCTCACTGAAAAGATCTCCACCTCATGCGATGTACAATGTTTTGCACTTCTGCCCCGACCTCAGGGTAGCTTAATTTTCTAATTGGCAATTTCTTATAAATCCTCATAAAAACCCATGCATGAACTTTTAATAAATGTTTGTTTCAATTCAATTGACAGTTGTGAAAACTTACAAAAATTAAGATATTCATCAGTAGATGAGCACATTTAAATAATTACACATGTTGATATAACCAGAAAGTGAACTGTTTTCCAGAGCAAAAAGAAAGGAATGAATAAGCTATGGAAAGACATGGAAAAATGTAAGGTCACACTTGTAAGTGAATGAAACAAATATGAAAAGTCGCTGCATTGTATGACTACAGATACATGACATTCTGGAAAATGTCAGACAGTAAGAGGAATAACAGGTTCAAGGGCAAAGGGGGCGATAAGAACAAACTAGTGGGGAACTGAGGAGTCTGCATGATAATGTGAAAGCATATAATAATACACTTTCTAATCCCATCGATATACAATACCAACAGCAAAGGCTGCTGGAACACACGGTCTTGGTGCTGTGTGATTCATTGCTGCATACTCACTAATTATAATAAATGCACTGTTCTGTTGCAGGATATTGATAGTGAGCGAAGGTGGAGAAAGGATAGTAACAGAGAAGCTATGTGATCCCCATTATTCTTCCCAAATTTGCTGCTATAAAAAAACAACCTATCTTTAAATTCATTATGGAAGTTTTACAGAGTAGTCATTCCTACTTAACTAACTATAAAGCTTTAAATACATCTACTGTGATTTGTGAGATTCAAAGTATTTGAGTTTCAAAATGCATTATAGTAGCTACTTCTCTCAGTGCAGTGACCAAAATACCTGTAAGTATAAGTTAAAGTGATTAATTATGCATGTTGTCTTATGTCCTTAGGGGTTTTAGTCTGTCATCATGGCAGTATTGAATTTAGCACCATAATGAAAAATAATATACAGTCTAGGATCTGTGGCAAAGACTACCCATCTCCTCTCAGAGGTGGACAAGAAATTGAGAGTAAAGATGTTTCTACAGTAACCAGTATTTTCTTTCCTTCTTTATTCCACCCAGTCTTTTCCCTTTCTAGCCTAAGGATGGTGCTCTTACTTTCTGCTGAGTCTTCTTCAGTTTAACACTTAGTGAATTTTCTAGGGGAATGATTGCACACACACATACACACACCACCTAAAAGTGTGTTTTCTCGAAATGTGCAATACTAATCTCTTTAGAATTTCACATACAAGTTTTTAAAGTATTTGATGCTAAAGTTTAATTAAAATTACACCAAAGGAATCCTTTATGGAAATTTTCATGTTTTTTTTTCCTGTAATTTGAAAGATGACTTTAAAACATGAGGTCAATATGGGTCTTTGCAAATGTAATGTTTTAAGCCTATCAAAAGTATTATTCATTTTTTTAAAGAAAAGATAGTGTATTTGTTAATTTCATTCTTCAAATGCATAAACATTTATCTATATGGTAAATTATTTGAGATAATATTGTGGATGAATTTTTTAAAATCACATTTAAACCCTCATTATCACAGTCACATGTGTGCACCCCCCCACACACATACACCTGCAATGGTGTTATCACGATTATGAATTACTACCTAAATGATGCCAAATTATATGCTATTCCATTAAAATTTTGCATCTCATTTTTCTTATTAAGGGTGCCATGAAATGAATGTTTCCTGCTTCTGCAAAATTTGTAGTGAAATTCTCGTGTCTAGTGTATTAGTTTTGGAAATGGGGCTTTGTGGAAGTTTTAAAATCATGAGTGTACCGTTCCTATACATCAAGAAGCCCACTATATACAGATTGGTAGTGTGGCCACAAAAAAGAACCAATTGCCTTGAAATGAATGTTTTTTACACTACCCAGTTTCTGGTAATTATTTATAGTATATTGACTTGATCAAGACATTACTTGTAATCACTTTGCTTGTCATTTGTGTGTGTATATGTGTCTGAACATGTGTTTATTTGAATGTGAGTATGCATGATTATATGTGTGTATATAGATATGTGTGTGTTCATGTATCTGTGTGTTTGTGTGCATGTCTGTTTTATTCATTTTAGGCCTATTATTTTCTATGTTATTTCCACTTTAAAAACACAAATATATTTATTTTACTTAATCTTTAAATTTCTTTTTTTCATATTCTTTTATTTTTTTCCATTCAAAAACATAATTAAAGAAATAAAATTTTTACATTTCTTCCCCTTCTCCCAGTCCCCTCCCACTACCCCCAACTCCTCCTCCCTCCTCCTTTTTCCTTAAAAGAAGGCATGGTGCCCTGCCCTGTTGGAAGTCCAAGGCCCACCCTCCTCCCTCCCGGCCTAGGAAGGTGTGCATCCAAAAAGACTCGGTTCCCAAAAAGATAATACATGCCGAAGAGATAGGTTCTGGTGTCATTGTTGATGGCTTCTCCATCCGCCCCCATTCGCCGCCACATTCAGAGAGTCTGGTTTGATCATATGCTCATTCAGTCCCAGTCCAGATGGATTGGTGCCCTCCATTAGTTCAGGCACACTGTCTCAGTAGGTGGACCAGCAACTCACGGTCATAACTTCCTTACTCATCTTATCCCACCTTCTGCTCTTCAACTGCCCCTTGGGAGCTCAATCCATTGCTCTGATGTGAATGTTGGTCTCTGTCTCTATCTCCATCCATCCATCGGATGAAGGTTTAGCTTGATGTTAATTAAACTCAATTATTATCTTTTTGTTTAAATTTTATATTACATACCAACCACAGTTCTCACTCCCACTCCTCCTCCTGTCCCCTTTACTTCCTCCCTGACCAATCTCCCATCCACTTCTCCCAAGGGTAAGGGCTCCCATGGAGAGTTAATAAAGACTGAAACATTAAGTTGAGGTAGGACCAAGCCCCTTTCCCCTGTATCCAGGCTGAGGATAGCATCCCACCATAGGGAATGGGCTCCAGAAAGCTAGTTCATGCACCAGGGATAGATCCTGGTCCTACTGCCAGGGGCCCTAGGTAGACAAAGCTACCGAACTGTCTCCCACAAGCAGAGGGCGTAGTTTAGTCCCACGCAGGCTCCACAGCTGTCCATCTAGAGTTCATGAGTTTCCATGAGCTTCATTTAATCATGTCTAACATATTCTGTGGTGTCTGATTTTATAGACTCATTTACATAGACAAAGCTTTCCTCATACATTATAGTCATAGTCTGCAGTCTTTTCAAGATGAGAGCTTTGTTCTTCTTTCCATCTGTTCATATGTATCTATCTTCATGTGTTGCTGCCTCTACTTCACACAAGTCCCAATTTCCAGCATTCTTTATTCAGCATCCAACTTGACCTGGCTCCGTATCTGAGATAGTCTAGATTATTGTTGGTATGTTTCATCATTTAATAAGTCAATATTTATCCCACTTCTCACTTCTTTGTGCTTTTAATAGCAAGCAAGGGTTGCCTGTTGTGGTAATTAGAATGTCATTAGCCCCCATAAACTAATTGGGAATGACACTATTAGGGGGCTTGGCCTTGTTGGAGTGGCTGTGGTCTTTTTGGAGGAAGCATGCCAATGTGGGGGTGGGCTTTGAAGTCTCATGTATACCCAAGTCACACTCCGTGAGACAGACCACTGTCTGTTGCCTGTGAGTCACACTGTAAGTACTCTCGGTTACCTCCCCAGCGTGTTGCCGTGTACCACCTTCATAATAAGACGATAATGAACTGAAACTCTGAATTGTAAGCCACTCTATTAAATGTTTTCATTTGTAAGTGTTGCTGTGTTCATAATGGCTCTTCACAGCAATAGAAACCTTAACTAAGACAACTGTCATTTCCTTTCCGCTTATGTGATAAAGAATAACAATAATTCACTACGTGACTATACTATAATTATCTAGCAGTTCCCCTACTGATGGGAAATCCATTGCTTATATATTTTTACTTGGACAACAAAACAAATGAACTGCACTGAATATCTTTGTACATGTATGCATTGCAATTTTTTTAAAATGTAAACTTCTCAAAATGGGAAAGCAAAGTCAATTTCACATTCTTTTCTCACTTGGGGAACATATTTCATCTACAATCTTGACTTCACTTTGTGATTTAAATCTAAGTCTGTTTCCAATCTGAAGAATGGCTTTTCCATGTGAAGATTTGGATTTTCCCTTCCCACCCAATTTGATATTTATAGAATTAGTTGCTGGGCAGTGGTGGCGCAAGCCTTTAATCCCAGCACTCAGGAGGCGGAGGCAGGTGGATCTCTGTGAGTTTGAGGCCAGCCTGGGCTACAAGAGCTAGTTCCAGGACAGGCTCCAAAAGCTACAGAGAAACCCTGTCTCAAAAAACCAAAAAAAAAAAAAAATAGAATTAGTGCTATTCATAGGTCCAGGTTTGAGAGATCAGAGGTGACAGGACACTGGTCCTTTGAGATAAGATCCTCTGAAATATTGATGGTTGTATATTTTAGCTCAGTGTTTCCTCTCATATTGTTCTTAAGAAGAATTAGAAGCTCTTAATGAATATATATTGAAAATCTAATTTGTGAAGATTTGTGTAGAAGAAAAAGACCATTATAATCAACACACATAAATTTGCTACCTTAGAAACTTTTAAATGTCCAAACTAGCATTTGAGATAGCCTTGAAATTAAAAATGAATCCTCAAGTTCATTGCAGTCTTTTCATTTGGAAAACTATTAATTTAAGTAAATAAATAGAAAATTCAAACAACAATAATTGTACGCATATTTTAGATGAGTGTTTATATAAATAATTTATTTTAGTGTCAATAATGTTTATAAAGGTCTCTATAGATAACATTAATGTGGAGTTGTGTATTATGACTTCCAAATATTAACACACTGTGCTTTGTTGCAGCTAAGGTACAGATTACATTTCAGACACAGGATGGGTAAATTATCACCTCCCTCACTGTTTTCTCAAAAGGAGGCATCAGTCTTTTTCACAACCCTGCCTTTACACAATAATTTTCATGCTCTCAGACAAATTGGCTATAAACATCTTAAATATAAACATATTAAAGATAAAATCCAAAAGTCAAAAAAGCACCACTAAGAATTCACTTTTTGATAATTTCTAACCATCTCCATCATGTTTGTATTTTTAATTAAATTATATCCATAGGAAGCAGTTTATAAGAGGTTATTGCAGACAGACCTCTACACTAGAGCATAGGCACAGGGCAATGCAATGTTCTATTAAGATTTCCTAGATGTCTCATTTATTATTTGTCTTTTTACGTGTATTTTCTGTTCATGTAAGTTAAAAACAGTTTTTGCTGACTCTATAGCTAAAAACATTACACTGCTATTTAGCCCTTGTGTGTGTGTGTGTGTGTGTGTGTGTGTGTGTGTGTGTTTGTGTAAGTTAAACAACCCTGAATGTCATTCCTCAGCCTGAATCCACCTTTGAACAAAGGCATTGTGTCTCAGTGATCTGTAACTCACCAAGTACATGAGACAGGGAGACAAGTTCCTGCCCATCTCTATCTCCTCAAGGCTGGATTGCAAGTGTGTGCCAATATGCTCATATTTTTTTCCATGGGTTCCCAGATTCTAACTCAGGTTTTCAGACTTACAAGGCAAGCACTGGACTGGATGATGCTCTTTGAGAGATCATTAACATTTTTATTAAATAGATACACAAACATTATGTATATTTAGGGAATATAGCATGCACTTTTAATATAGGTATGCAATTCATAATGTGTAGATTATGCTAAGTGACATATTCAATACTAAAAACCTAATGATTATTTTGAGTTGGGGAAATTTAACCTTTTCTCTATCAGCTACTTGGAGTGTGCAATTGGTTGTATTAATTAATGGACTGTTCAATAGAATCCTAGAATTCCTCATATTTCTCTAAAAAGACACAAAATTAAGAGGAAATATCTTTTAAAGTGTTCGATATACTTAGAAATCAAGGAAATACAAGTAAAAAGTACCTTGAGGTTTGATCTTACTCCAATAATAGTGGTTAAAATCAAGAAAACAACTGACAAAAAATACTGACAAAGACATGGGGAAATGTAGTATCCACTTATTTTTGGTAGAATTGTAAACTCATGCAACCTCTATGGAAAACAGTGTAGAATACTAAAAAGCTCAAAGTGTATCTACATATGACCCAGATGAAGGGCTTCTTGCCTTATGCCCAGAGGCTTCCATGGGGTATGCCACAGACACTTGGCTCAGCCATGTTCATGGTGACTCTACTCACAATATCTAGGAAATGAAAACAACACAGATATCCTTCGAAAGATTAATGGACAATGAACATTTGGTACATACACAATGAAATACTATTCATCTGTAAAAAACTGAAGTCGTGAGATTTTCAGGTAAAATGGATAGAACTAGAAAGTGTTATATCAACCATGTGATGTAATGCAGATCCAGAAAGACAATCCCTACATAGTCTATCTTACTGTAACTCATTGCTCTGAAATGTTAGATGCTTGTAACCAGTAGCATCTGCAGAAACATGGAAAGTAAAAATAAAACATGGGGGAAAGAAATAACAGGACAGCGGTGCTATAAATGATGACATAGAAAAATGGTGGGGGTTTTTTAACTGGGAAGGTGAGAGGGAAAGAGACACACAGGGAGTTGAAGTGAGAAGAAATAAAAGAACACTAAGGATGCTTGAAAAATCCAGAATGAATCATATTAACTTATGCTTATCTAAAATTACAAATAATATATATGTGAGCAAGTTTTATAATATAATATATAATTTAAAGGAAATTATGGCAATTGGGGTAGTAATATTAACCCCAACAGACATAGACATTATAACAAAAACGCAATTACCAGTCATGAGAAACCTCTTTTTGAATTTTTGGCCAGAGAAGTGTATAACAGACAAAAAACAAGATAGACTTTTGCTGTTGCCCTTAGTTGGGAACAAGAATTTAACTGTCAGTCCCTATTGCTTACGACACTAGATATTTGAACACAGGATTGAAGCAATCAAGCTTGATCTTCCTCAAGGACTAGCACTTATAGTACAAGAAGGTGGTGTGTGCTGCCATCAATAAAAGCAATCACTAGTCCTACCTAGCTGAGTCTCCTACGACAGTGTGAACCTATGATCTATAACAATGACCATCAGGGCAAGACAGTCCCGAAAGTGCAATATTGCACTGTATCTTTGGGGTATCTTATAACTTTCTAATTTTACTTAAGGCCCCCTGAACAGGTGAGCATTCCATCCCGGTACTGTAGCCATGTTCCTCTCTCTAGTACGGCCGTGTAACTTAGAGGAGTATACTACTGTCATTTTCCTAGCTCAGTGTAATTTATAATTTCATTCTAAATACTTAAGCTTATGACAGTAGATGAGCATAGCTCTATACCCTCATCATAGAAAACTCTTTTTGCAAAAATGGAGTCCCTCACAGCAATTCACAACAGGTCACACTGCAGAGAACAGTGGATCGTGGCATCCCCAGACCTAACTAATGTATCTTTAATGCAGCCCCTCTACATACAGCTCAGGGAACATTGTGGAAGAATGAATAGAAAGATTGTAAAGAGCGAGAGGATAAGGAAGTCTGCTGGAGATTGTCTTCTATGTATAACAGGGGACTGACCCTATATATTCTTAACAATATGGCTGACTAAATAAAGCCACTTAATACTCCAGTGTGGATGAAAGAAACCTCACAACACCCCGTCCATAGATAAAATGCTACAGGCACTTAATGAGTGCTAAGAATGAGAGATTCAATCTTCCCCGTGTCCAAGGACCTTCACTGATTATCCAATACCAAATGGTCAGCCCTAAAACCATATACGATCAACAATAAATAGACCCAGTAGGTTGTAATTATGTAGGTTATAAACAAAGAAAGACACAATTAACAATGGTCACAATTAAAGAAAAAAAGATACCATAAATTTGAAATGGTTGAGGTTGAAACCATAGGAGAGATTGGAAAGAGAATGGAGATGATATAAATGCAGTACTCATATAAGAAATTATCCAAAACTTAAAAATAAAATGTATGAAGAAATATTGTTTGAAAAGTTACCAGTTGGGAATCATATCATCTTCAATAGGAATGAACTATGGGAGCATCTATTTGTATGCACTATGACAAAAACAAGTATTTCTTCTTATTTCATTGTTTCAGGTTAACAAATGTGGTATATTTGGGCAAGAGACACAAGGCTCTATGTCTTCAAATGGCCATTAGCCACAATCTCCCCACTCTCTTTGCAGAGAGCTCTGTTACTCCCTTTCTTTCTTGGAATATAGAAAAGGGGGGAAGCTGAGAGTCCATGGTTAAGCTACCCATGAGCAATTGCACTATAGAGGGAAATTCTAGAGTGACTTAGAATATACCATGAAACCCACAGGAAACTTTATTATGAAACCTATCAGAAACTCTTTCAATGGTTGGGTTTCACAGTTAAATAAAAGACAATGATGATGTGGGATTTCCCTCTATATGTTGTGGATACCATTGGTTAATAAAGGATTGCTTTGGACCTATACCAAGGTAGAACTTAGGCAGGGAAAACTCAACTGAATGTTGGGAGAAAGAAGGTGGAGAGAAGAGAAGCCATGTAGCCCTGCTGAAGACACATGTCAGACCTTTAGCCGGTAAGCCACAGTCACATGGCAATACACAGATTAAGAGAAATGGGTTAAATTAACATGTAAGAGTTAACCAATAAGAAGCTAAAGCTAAGGGGCAAGCAGTGATTTAAATAATATGGTTTCTGTGTGATTATTTTGGGGCTGAGCAGCCAGGGATCAACAAGTGGCCGCCTAACAACACAATGAATTAATTCTTTTCTTAACATTATCTCATCATCAGGTATAGAAAGAGAAATCAGTGAGTGGGATCTCAAGAGGAACTCTCTGTAAGTAGGAAAAACTGGAAATGTCATAAGAGACACCTTTATGGAAAATGACAGTATGGCCAATGACCCTAAAAATAATCAGTTTCAAATGGCAAACAGTTAGCAGGAGCCAAGCAATGGCAACGAAATCTCGGAAAGTAGATGTAAATTAACATGTGTTACCCAACCTTCCCAGGGGCACTTTCATTTTGGGATGATCTTATCTACGGCATTACTATGTAGGTTAGCACATGCCTTTTTGACCATGAGATTCCATTTCCGATTCTGAACCCAAATACACTGATCTCAGACTTACATTCTGCCCTTCAGGTTCTGTACATTTCAGCAAGGTAAACACTTCGATTTCCTCCATGAGTTCATAAAGAAAACATTGACAGGGTTGTGCTGGATCCAGAATGCTTCTGATAGATATTTCACTACTACTACACAGAGGATGTGAGCTTATCTACCAAAGACTAAAAAAGCTTTTCAGAGAACGAGCTACAGATGGAGACCGAGTCCAAAGGTTCTGTCCATTGTACCGACCTGTGCTCCTGCAGGAAAACTTGGTTTTCTGGTCACACAGTCGAATGGTACCATTGCAGCCTTTTTCGTCACTACCGTCTTCACAGTCCTTTTCGCCATCACAGCGCCAGAGATCAGGGATGCAGTTTCCATCAGGGAGGCACTGAAATTCATTCCCAGTGCAGCCGGCAGGAGAGTGAACTTCTTAATTTTAAATGAATAAGGGGAAAATGGGGCAAGATAGGAGAGAAATTGTGATTTTACTGTCATTTGTTTAAATAATCTTTTTCTCTGTGGGTAATATTACCATGCTAAAGAAATTATATATTTTAGTCTAACAGCTATGAAATGCTCAAGCGTTTCAAATCCACTTTTAAAACAAAAATTAGGAGAAAATAATATTTACTGTCTCTTGTAAATTTCCTGAAGGTTTACAAAAATGAGTAAAGACACTGTGTGGATGCGTTTTTGTTGTCTTAATTAACGCCTTCAGGTACTGTCTTCAAAGTACTTTCTCCAAGTCAAGTAAACAAAATCTTCTACTGATAAGATTTTTCTTGATTTTTTGACATTTCTGGAGCATTTTTTTTCAAATTACCAAGAAATAAATAACCAAAGAAACAATAAGCACTTTGTGACTGAGAAAACCTTTGGAAAATAACAACTGAGAATTTGAATGCAAAGAAACACACACAATAAGTAAAATATCTTCTAGATACAAGATTTCATTCCTACAGTTAAAGCAAGAAATTTTAGAGCTGAATTTAATTTACTATTACAGGCTCAAGTTCTATTAATGAATAGTAATGCATATAAAAACCCAGGTATACTACTCTCTGGCTTGTTGATAAAATGAATGTACAATAAATTAATCATCACTAAGAATAAGGGGATAAAAATATTAAGGCATAGATATATTTTATACCAAAACAACTGAATAATGTAAGTATAATCAATTTTTTAAAGTTCCAAAATAGCAAATATTACGAGTATCATGTTAATGATATATTCTCCAGTACCATTCTAAAATAAGTGTATTGATATATATTTGTGACTAACGTTTTAATGTAATAAATTTATTGTATATGTTGTATTATGATTCTTAGCAAAGATCATTTAATTTGAGAATTACTCACCCACTTAATTTATTGACTTGGTAGTTATTTAAAGTAAGAATTATAAATAATTGACTTTCTTAAGATCAAAATTCTGATGTCATTAAGCAATTACCGATACCTAGAGATGTCCTTCTGTCCACCTGGAAGTGTTACTGTGTGGACTACATGGTGTTTGTAAATAAATATTTTAACTACAATGTTTGCTGTTTCTTCCCCTTGTGGTACTTATAGGTATGTTCATCATTTTAAGAATTTTTAACTACAATATTTTAAGTAAATAAGTAAATTAATTAACACTACCAAAGGCTGGATATGGCTTCCAAAGAATTGCTGGAGGAGTAAATATTAACAATGCAGAGTCAAGAAAACTATCAACTACATCAAGGAATAATAATAATAATAATAATAATAATAATAATAATAATAGTAAGGAATAATAGTGTCACTAGTACAGAGTAGGGATTATAGTCTCCACATGTAAATGCTAATGAAATTTTCTCTATAGATTTTTTCCTGCTTTTTTGTTGTTAAAAGTCTAAACTCTGTAGGCTATTGCAGCATCTAAAGGCTACTACATACAACTAAATTAAACAACAAAAGCACCATATGTTCCCCTCAACCCATATAAGCATATGTAGCAATATAAAACATTACATATAAGTTCAATTTCATAAACTGTAATAACTAACAATGAGATTTCTGAATAGAAGATACAGTTTTAGCTTGTTTGGTTGCTTTTGTTTTTCAAGGAAATTCAGTCTCTTATAAAGACAAAGACATTAATAGGTAGAGAGTATACAAGAAGGTAGTGGTAGCTGGAAAAATAATATGACATAGACGGGGATTCAAACATGAAAAACATTCCGATGCACACTTAAGTGAACTGTTCAGCCATGCCAACTTGGCTTTCCATAATACACTAAATTTACCATTCCTGGCTACATTCTTGTTTGTAAATGACTAGAATTTAGTTGTATGTAGTAGACGCTGCAATAGACTAAAGAGTTTAGACTTTTAACAACAAAAAAGCAGGAAAAAACCTATAGAGAAAATTTCATTAGCATTTAAATGTGGAGACTATAATCCCTATTCTGTACTAGTGACACTATTATTCCTTATTATTATTATTATTCCTTGATGTAGTTGATAGCTTTCTTGACTCTGCACTTTCGACTCTCAACAAAAGGCAGGACTTTCCAGGTGTTTTAGCATTGTGTCTCCCATGCTCATTTACAGAGTCCCATTGCTCTATGCAGCACAATAACTATGGGGACAGGATAACGCCCAGGGTGGAAATGAATCATTCATCTGATTCATTTTACTTTGTTAAAACAAATACGTGAACAAATGAAAGAATGTTTTATTAATTTTCCAAAAGGCATGTAGATAGTGTCAGAGATAGCATCTACAGCAGTGACTTCTCTGGCCTCTTTATCACAATATCATTTTGAACTTCTAGAAAAGAGACTCGAAAATAAAATGAAATTGGCTTATAGGAATATAGAAGAATATGAAAATTCATTTCCTTTTTATATTTAAGTTACTAAAGTTCAGTTTGTTTTTTTCTAATAAAATTTAACATATATTTTATTCTTCCATAACGCCATGGTAGAATTTAGCTTTTAATGAAAAGTTCTATAAACTCTATATTGCCATGGACATTTTAGCTTTCCTAGGGTTACTCCATTAGCTGGTGGTGAGCCAGCAAAAAATGTAGAAAGAAGGAGTCAGAAATTCTGGGTAGTAATGACCATGGCCTATGTATCAGGGGAGAAGAAGCATGTAGAAATATAATAAATTATTGAATAAACAGGAAAATACATCCATGAAGAAAGTAACCAATGTGAGGAGTAAAATGAATTCAAATAATGTCACTGAAATCGGGATGGAATGTCATATACCCATTATGCTGTAGCAAAACACAAGGACAAAGTCTTTGTATTAAATTAGAAAAGTTTTAAATATTGCCTTTCTTATCCAACCATTGCAGATTTGGAGATAACTATTTCTTTTGTGTTCATTTAAGCCAACAAGAAGGAATATAAAAAGCAAGATTCTAGAAGGCCCATATCACTCCTGAAAGGAATATACTTTATAACAATTCATCAGCTAAACCTACTCACATAGATTTGGACCTTATCATCTCAATCACTTCCATATGAAGGGTGACCAACTGAAAATGTATTTCTTTATTACCAGAAAAGGCTGATTTGATTATAAAATACTAATTATGTGCTTAGTTACAGAATGAGTCACCGGAGCCAAATCTAAAATGATGGGGGAAATCGATAAAAACTTTAAGGTGAAAATCTTGCTAAGCAGAAAGACTGTAACAAGAAGAATTTCAAAGCAAGCATTAATTTGAAAGACAAACAAAGAAATAGGAGTTAGTGAGGAAAATAAGATCTGAATGATTAGGGACAGAATTTTTTGGGCGTTTACTAATAACCATGGTAAAATAAATTCAATTATATCAGTACTAGAGATTTCGAAACACTGAAGTAATGATAACATAATTCGGTTCACACTGTCAATTTTCTCTGGTTACTGTTTGGAAAAATGGATAATCTGAAGCTTGCCTCCGAGTCCAGACAACACCAATTGTTGGACTGCCCAGATCCAAATAGCAGACATGGCTTTTGCTTCTGGAAACATTTCACAGGGTAGTGGATACCCAGATAAATGTGCAGTTGCCAAGCCACATCATAAATACTCACGGCAGGAGCAAGTGCTGTGAGGACAGATAAAACCACCCTCGCCTTAGTGGTCTCACGTGAGGCCTTCTTACGACACAAACAAACCAGGAGTTCTGGATCCTATTTTATTATAAAGTTGCAGGGAATAGGAAGTGAATGGGAAGATTCTTTGGTCTTTTTCCCTTTAGGTACCCAAGATTGAACACACTCTCACATGCTAAGCATCATTCTACCACTGACTCACATCAGTGGAGATCAAAGATTTATTAATTTTTTTTTGCAAATTTAGTAGGTTTTTAAAAACTGTGTGGAGTGTGGGAGCAAAAGTGACAAGAAAGAAACAGGCAGGCAGGGCCTAGACCTAGTAAATCCTTTGTATCATGCTAAATGTTAGATTTAAGCTGGAAGGAAAAGGAGGATAATAAAAATGATATTCAGTTTGATTCTCTTGATTGCATAGATATTCCGTGTAGATAGCTTCAGGAATATTTGCATAATGGATAAGAAGAAATATCTGTTACATCTTAAAGTCTCTCTCTCTCTCTCTCTGTATGTGTGTGTGTATGTGTGTGTGTGTAGAATAAAGATGCACATATTTACACATCTATTTCCTCTTCTTGAACACTGGTTTGTACTGAAGTCACTTGCTGTAGTAAACACAAATACACACAAACATTTGCGTTTTTCATTCCCCCTCTACTTTCTCTTCCTACATCATTAAAACAACCTGAAAAGAGCCCATACCTATTATCAGCCATGTAGGCATTTGTGAGTTCTTTCCTTTCGACGGATTTTTTTTTTAAGACTTGGAGCTTTACTTATCTTAACTCTTTTGCCAAATATAATCAGGTTCTGTTAAAAGTTGCTGATTTTCCTCTGTGTAGAGAGCAACATCCCTCAGAAAGAGCCTACAAGGGCTGCTCTAACATTAGTTCCAAACTGTGTGACTCCCCTGAGTCCTGGCTTCCTCAGCTCTAAGGCTTAGCACAGTTCATCTTTGTGCTACAGTTGTCTCAGTGGAGTGCTCTAGTTATGGCTGTGTGTTTATGTGCACGCTCTTGCTGTTTCACTCTTGTGTTTCCATGATGCTGATGCTTGTTATTATATTTTTAACTAATGGAATTTTACTGTATTTTTTTTTACCCTGAAGCTATTTAAACCAAACATACAATTTGGGAAATCTAATAAATAAATAAATACATACAGAACCCTGGAGGAAATGTAGCAACTGATAGTAGAATTTATCTCAATATTTAAATGAATCTGCTGCGACTAAATATTTGCAGTTGGAAGACTAGCAACTCTAGAAAAACCATAGAGGAATTGCAATTACACACACACACACACACACACACACACACACACACACACACAAACATTTAGTTAGGTAAGTATGCTAAAGTCTTCCTTACTATCAGAGGAAGAGGAAAGAGAATATAGGGTTGGAAATATGGCAAATTAGTTAAAATTTGAGTCCAATCGGGAGAATTATTTTTTATTGCTTTTTAAATGAGTTTTATGCCTTAGCTTGATATCTATTGTTCACTGCTTTGAAAATTATATAGCACTATGCTTCTCGAGCATCCAGTTCTTGCAGTTTATGAGTCATGTATCATTCTGTCTGGTCTGACTTTCTTTCTAGATCTTTGTTTAACCATTATTATTAAATATTCCTTCGTGGATGGGGGGCATTTGTTTAAGACTTACTTTCCAGATAATTTTATCCATCACGAAAAACAGCCCACAGCAAATTAATGGCTTCACCCTACTTATCAATAGATGGAGAAAGCCTTAGCTGTTCATACCTCAAGGAGCTTAAAAATTTCCCCTAATAATGTTGGGATTTTTTTGGGTGGGTACAAACTTTATGACTCAAATCTCTCTGTTTCTCTCTCTCTCTCTCTCTCTCTCTCTCTCTCTCTCTCTCTCTCTCTCTCTCTCTCTCCCTCATGCCTCCCTCTCTCTCTCCTCCCCGCCCTGCTCTTCTCTCATATCCTGGGATACTTGTGCCTATCCTGGGTCTGTACTGGAGTCTAGGTTTTCTATGTGTAATGTGTGACCCATTTCTAAGCGAGTGTTACCTGTTTTATGACACTGTGAACTAGCACTAAAAACAAATGAAGCTTCACACCTAATCTAATTGATGCGTATTCACCTCTTCACCGTGACTTGGTGACTGATGAAAGACCAAGGTCTAGTGGATTTGTCTGGTCATCTTACTGTATTCCCTCTATATCCCTTCTCTCCTCTTCACCTTCACATGCTTCCAAAACACAAGTTTGATACTTTGTTTAAAAACAAAACAAGTACCTTCTTTTTATTGTTTTATTGCATTATACATTTTTCTCCATTCCCTTCCCTTCCACCCTTCTTCCCTTCTGCCCTCTCCCGTGACCCACCATACTCCCAATTTACTCAGATCCTGTCTTTTTCTTCTTCCTATTTAAATCCATGTATGTCTCTCTTAGAGTCCTCTTTGCTATCTGGGTTTTCTGGGGTTGTGGATTGTAGGCTGGTTTTTCTTTGCTTTATGTCTAAACGTCACTTATGAGTGAGTATTTATTATATTTGGCTTTCTGGGTCTGGGTTACCTCACTCAATATGTTTTTTTTTCTAGATCCATTTTTTTTTTGCCTGCAAATTTCAAACTATCATTATTTTTTACTTCTGAGTAATATTCGATTATGTAAATGTATCACATTTTCTTTATCCATTCTTTGGTTGAGGGGCATCTAGGTTGTTTTCAGTTTCTGGCTATTACAAATAATGCTGCTATGAACATAGTTGAGCACATGTCCTTGTGGTATGAATGAGTTTCCTTTGCGTATATACCCCAAAGTGGTACTTTTCGATCTTGACGTAGATTGTTTCCTAATTTTCAGAGAAATTCCAATCCACACACCTATGAACACCTGATTTTTGACAAAGAAGCTAAAAATATAAAATGGAAAAAAGAACGCATATTCAACAAATGGTACTGTCATGACTGGATATCAATATGTAAAAGAATGAAAATAAATCTGTCAATCACCATGCACAAAACTCAAGTCCAAATGGATCAAAGACCTCAACATAAAGCCAAACACACTAAACCTCATAGAAGAGAAAGTGAGAAGTACACTTGAACACATTGACACAGGAGAGCATTTCTTAAATATAACTTCAGTAGCACAGACAATGAGAGAAACCATTAATAAATGGGACCTCCTGAAACTGAGAAACAAAGGACACAGTCAAGAAGACAAAAGGGCCACCTACAGAATGGAAAGAGATCTTCACCAGCCCCACAATGAACAGAGGACTGATTTCCAAAACATACAAAGAACTCATGAACTTGATATCAAAAAAATAAATAATCTAATAAAAAATGGGGTAAAAACCTAAACAGAGGACTCTTCAACAGATAAATCTCAAATGACGGAAAGACACCTAAGGAAATGAACAACATCCTTAGCCATCAGGAAAATACAAATAAAACAACTCTGAGATTCCTTCTTATGCTTGTCAGAATGGCCAAGATCAAAAACACTGAAGCCAGCTTATGCTGGAGAGGTTGTGGTTTAAGGGGGACACGCCTTCATTGCTGGTGGGAGTGCAAACTGATACACCCAGTTTGCAAAACAAGAAGCTTCTGAACAGTCAAATGCATTCTGGAATGGAGATGCATTTATCCACACTAATATAAGTTTTGATATACTTATCAAGACCATTAAATACTAAGGGGAAATAAAATAAGATTTCAAATTTTGATATATTTGTTGTTTGGATCAGTTAAAAAGGCTGAATAAAAAAAAATTTAAAGGATTGTGTAGATGCCCAAACACAAACAGATTGCTTTTATGTTAACACTTTTATAAACACACTCAAAAACATAAGACAAAACTTTCAATCCACTCTAAAAATAACCTATTCCCCTAGATCATTAAATGAATAATAAAATTAAAACTAGAAAAAATATTGGGTTACTTCATATAAAATTCATATTTTAAAAACACTATTTCAAACAAAATCAGAATATAGTAGAGGTAATTAGCAATGAAAAACAAACCATCACTGAAAGAAATTGCATACAAAAAAGCATAACATTAAAATCTACGATGAAATCCCATGAAACAGTGATTATCTATGTGAGGATAGTTGTGGTGTTTAAGTGTATGACTCTAAACACTAGAGTAATTTCTTAGAAGGATTTCGGGGGCTTTAATATTGAAAATAAAATGAAATCCAGCTAAATTTTCGTATAAATAAGGAAACAATTTCTGACTGTTCTCACAGTCTCTCAAGGCGTTTCAAAGCTATTTTAGCAGCCATGTTCCCACTGTTAATTGCTGTACTCCCACAACATCATGGGCACTACTTAATCATGGAGGGGTGATCAATTATTTTGTAGATTGCCTTTTTGTTCCCCTATTCATTTTTTTGTTTGCTTCCTTCTCAATATCTAGTCTTTCTCTCTTACTAACTGTAAGCCAGTCTGACACTGAGGAAGCTCAACTTGACTAAGCCATAATGTGAGAAACCAGAAGCACAACTTGACTGTGAAAATAGAGAGCTCTCGTGGTTACTGTTTCTACTTTTGTTGAAAAGGCAAGACACAAGATGAAGCCTAGTCTCCTGTTTTTTGTTTATTCTGTATGCTATCAAACTGTATTACTCTGGCATCAAGATACATAATTATTCTCTTAATGCAAAGGCTATATTGCCTTGGAAGAAGTACAGATCGATTTATTCACAATTTTCTGCAGATTAATGATGGGAATGATATACTTCTTCAATAGCAAATTCATGCCTACAGAAGGTGCTAGAAGGAAAATTCCAACTTAAGGAGGTTACCTTATGTGTTATCCATGAAAACACAGGGACTGAATAATCTCACACTAGCAAAATAAACTGAAGAGAAGCAACCATAAATGCACACATCATCATTATCAACACCACCATCACCCGACCCCACCCCAAAAAAAAAAGCAATTAACAGGAACAAAAATTATTGGGCATTGATATCTCTCAATATCAAAGGTCTCAATTTCCCATTAAGAAGACACAGACTAACAGAAAGGATGTCATAACAGGATTCATCCATTTGTTGCATCCAAGATACACACCTCAAGATCACTTCAGCAAAAGAGTTGGGAAAAAGATGTTCTAATAAAAATGGACCTAAGAAGCAACTGATGTAGCCTTTTTAACACTTACTAAAATAAAATTCAAACCAAAACAAATCAAAACAGATAGGGAAGGACACTACATACTCATCAATGAAAAATCCATCTAAATGACATTCCCGTTCATAACATCTGTTGTCCAGAATCATATACACTCAAGTCTATAAAAAAATTTATTGTGGCTTAAATTACGTATTTGATCCTCACACACAGATAATGGGAGACTTCAATAACCCACTCTCACTAGTAAACAGGTCATCTAGACAAAACCTAAGCAGAGAAATACTGGATATTACAAATGTCATAAACCAAATGGAGACAATAGATATTTAGAGAACATTTTACCCAGATGCAAAAGAATATACCTTCCTCTCAGCACCTCCAGGAATTTCCTCCCAAAATGACCCAATACTTAGAAAAAAATAGTCTCACCAGATATGAGAAAATTGAAAATAACCCCATGCATCCTCTGAGCCTAAAGCTGAAAATCAACAGAAACAACGGAAAGCTTACAAAATCATGGAATCTGAACCACTTTCTACTGAATGAAAAATAGGTCAAGACAGAAATAAAAAAATGAAAGACTTTCTACAGAAATTCAATGAAAATGAATGTGTATCATAAGCAAACTTATGGGACACAATGCAAGCAGTGCTAAGAGGAAAGTTTATAGCAATAAGTGCCTACACACAAAAAAAAACTGGAAAGATCTCATACTATCAATTTACTGTACATCTGAAAGCTCTGAAACCAAAAGAAATAAGTACACCCAAAGGGAGTAGAAGGTAAGAAATTATCAAACTGAGGCCTGAAATCAAAAAAATAGAAATAAAGAGAATAATACAAAGAGTCAACAAAACAAAGAATTGGTTCCTTGAAAAAATCAGGATAGACCAACCATTATCCAAATACAAGATACAAAGAGAATATCCGAATTACCCAAATAAGAAGTGAAGAACATAACAATAGTCACAAAAGAAGTACAGAGGATCATTATGTCATACTCCAAAAACCTGTACTCCCACAAATTGAAAAATCTAAAAGAAATACCTAATGTTTTTGATAGGTATCACTTACTGAAGCAAAATCAAAAGCATATAAGTTATTTAAACAAACCTATAACCTCTAGTGAAAGAGAATCAGTCATTAAATGCCTCCCTAGCTAAAAAAAAAAAAAAAACAAAATCCCTGGGCAAGATTGTTTGTTTTTCAGAGTTCTACCATACATTCAAAGGAGAGTCAATGCCAATACTTTTCAAATTACTCTCAAAAATAGAAGCAGAAGGAATATCACCGAATCATTTTATAAGGCCGCTGTCACCATGATACCCAAACCACACATAAAGGATCAACAAAGAAAGAGAACTATAGACCAATTTCCCTTATGAACATAAATGTAAAAAAAAATCAATAAATACTTGCAAACTGACTCCAAGGAGACAACAAAACAATCAATCAGTAGGCTTCACCCCAGAGCCCATGCAGGGATAGTTCAATTTACAAAAATCAATAAATGTAATCCATCATATAAGCAAACTGAAAGGAAAAAAAGAAACATGATCATCTCATTAGATGCAGAAAAGACCTTTGACAAAATCCAATATCCCTTCATAATAAAAGTACTCATGAGATTAGGAATGCAATGGACACACCGAAACATAGTAAAGATGGTTTACTGCAAGTATATATATATAGCCAACATCAAATTAAACGGATAGAAACTCAAAGCAATTCCACTAAAATCAGGAATACAACTTTGTTCACTCTTTCCATACATATTTAATATAGTTATTAATGTCGTCACGAGATGAATAATATAAGTGAAGAAGAGGTCAAAGTGATACAAATTTAGAAAGGAAGATGTCAAATTTTATTTTGTGAATGATAGTATACGTATGTGATCTGAAAAATTCCATCTGGAAACTTCTATAGCTGATAGACTCAACAATGTATTTGGATACAGAATTGACACCGAGAGCAGTACTGTTCTTATATACAAATGACACATAGACTGAGAGAGAAATCAGGAAATTTACACTTTTCACAATAGCCTTAACTAATATAAAATATCTTAGGGTAACTCTAAGCAATCAAGTGAAAGACTGGTATGAGAAAAACTTTATGTCTTTGAAGACAAAAATTGAAGAAGCTATCAGAAGATGGATAGATCTCCCATTCCCATGAATCTGATATATAGGATGAATATTGTAAAAATGCCCATCAACCAAAAGCAATCTACAGATTCAATGAAATCCCCATAAAAATTCCAACACAATTCTTCACAGACCTTGAAATGACAATTCTCAAATTCATATAGAAAAACAAAAAACCATATAGCAAAAAAATAAAAGAACTGCTGGAGGTTTTATCACTCCCAATTTGAGTCTGTATTAATAATAACCACATAGTAGAAGCATAAGGTCAACAAATAATGAGTGGATCTCATGAAATTTAAAAGCTTTTCTGAGGCAAAGGACACCATCTTTTGGACAAATTGGCAACCTACAGAATAGGAAAAGATTTTTTTCTAGCTTCACATCTGATAGAGTAGTAATATTTAATATATAAGAAGAACTCAAGAGACTAGATGCCAAAAAATCCAAATAATTTAATTTAAAAATGGTGTAGAGGTACAAACAAACAATTCTCACTAGAGGAATTTTGAATGACTGAGAAACACTTCAAGTTCAACATTCTTAGCCATCAAGGAAATCAAAATCAACACAACATTGAGATTATATTTTATGCTGGTCAGAGTGGTTGTCATCAACAACACAAGTGACAGCTCATGTTGGTGAGGACATGGAATAAAGATGGAATAACGATGAGTGTTTCCTCATTCATTGTGGGCTGAAGTGAAAATGTGTACAGCCATTATGCAAATCATTATGGCAATTCCTCAGAAAAGTTGAAAATTCATATACCTCATGATCCAGCTATAACAATCTTTGACATATACAAATGGACAGTCATCCTACACCAAGGATGCTTTCTCCACTCTTTTCATTGCTGCTCTACTCATAATAAGCCAGAAACTGGAAACAAACTGGATATCTTTCAACAGAAGAATGGATGAAGAAAATACTGGATGTTTAGAAAAAACTGAGAATTACGCAGTCATTAAAAAATGACAGGAAATTTATAAGCAATGAATGGAAATAGAAAAAAATCTGAATGAGGTAATGCAGATTCAGAAAGACAAATACTGTATATATTCACTTGTAAGTAGAAATTAGATATTAAATAAATGATAACCAACCTACAATCTGTAGACCTAGAGTGTTAGGTATAGAAGGGACTAGGATATATATGGATCCTCCATGGAAAGAGGAACTGTATTGGATTCTATGGTGGACTGGGGACAGAGAGGAAGGTAATGGGGTAAAAGAGTGGGGAAGGGGGAGACACAGGGTTAAGGGAGAGAATAACAGAAGGCACAGGTAAAATTGAGGGGCATTTGAGGGATGGTATGGGAACTGAGTGCCTCTCCGCAGAGCTCAGTGCACCCTATGGAAGAGGAGGCAGAAAAAAAGACAGAAGGGATGGAGGACACCTGGAGATCAAGGTTCTTCAGATCAGCTGATCAAGGCTGATAATATTTCACAGAAACCGAAGCAGCAAGCACAGAGCAGAAATGGTTCTGCCTCAGGTCCTCTATATATTATAATTTTCAGTTTAATATATTTATGGGATTCCTGAGAATGTAAATGAATGGGTCTCTGATTCTTGTGCCTAACATTAGGGATCTTTTCAACTCTTTTGTGTTGGTTTGTCTACTCTAAAGAAAATAGTTTCTTTTTTATTGTATTATATTTTATTTTTGTCATGTTTTGTTGTTACCTCTTAGAAGCCTGTTCATTTCTAATGAGAGACAGAAAGGGAGTAGGTACAGAGGGAAGGGGAGTGGAGGAGTAAAGGGCAAAGAACCTATAATCAGGATATATTGTAAGAAAAAAGAATCATTTTTCAATAAAAGGAAGGAATACAAAAGCGATCTTTTTCTTAATAATTGAATGAAAATCCTTTGAATTTTCTTTGCTATTGATGTAAAAGTGTTTTCAGTATTAATGTTTAAATGAACTAAAAGATATAATTTATCTTCGAAAACAATGTTTTCTTATAAATAAAATCCATTAGTAATTAACATTGTTTTGATATCTCAGTAACAGTTTCAAAAAAAAACACAAATCAATCTGTGAGAAAATAAAGTTAATCAATGCAGTTTATATTTCATTGAAAGAAGATGTATCTTTATCAACATTAAGCTAAAGCTTAAATTTACATTGAATTTTATTTTGTGAGGGAGTAATTTATACATTCATTAAGATGAATAACAACATTCCTATGATTTTTGTCAATACTTAATTTGCAAATTCCTTCATATTTAAAGTCACACTTCTTTCTCAGTCAAATATGCTGAGAATTACTGGCAGTGATTTTGTTCTTTTCCTCCATGCATATTGGTAGATTTATTTAAAACAAAAAACTCAGGAAAGGTGTTGGATTAGGAAAGAACAGGATCGATCTGTCTCTAATGACAGTTGTACAGGCAGACCTCCCTCTCACCCAGGCTACACGGAAGGCCTGCAGGTTTGACAGTAAAGCTCAATGCTACGTTTTGGTGCAAATATGGCAACCCAAGTTAGTTCTTCTGAATAAACATACTGTGGAAGGAGACAACATGCCCTCCCCACAATTATTCTCTGACCATCATACATGCACCATGCCCCTCTTTCTCTCTCTTTTCTAAATAAATTAATCTTTTTTTTTTTTGCAAATTGAATTTGAGTAACTTCGAACTTTTAGGCAGAATCTCTAAATCACAAAAATAGCAAGAAAGAGGAAAAAAGGAATGTACACAAAAGGGAAAAAAAGAAATGAAATTCAAGGTTGCATCGCAAAACAATACAAAAGGCTAACAATGGAGAAACTGAGGGGAAACTTGCTGTAATAGATGTTAATAAAAGAAGAAATGAAAAACCCTGGTCAGCTTTAAACTAGCAGAGAAATATGCAAATGAGTGACCACCTGGCCAGACTCTAGGTTTGTCTCCTAAATTAGATGAATAAGTGAAAAAGATGCACCCTTTCTGTGCTGCTTGTGTGCTCTGAGGGGAAGGTACCCTAGAGATAGGTAAGAGGTGAAGCTTGTGCAGGGATATTTTTAGTATGCATTTTAAACTGTTAAGACAGCCAATTTTTCTTTCATTTTAGCAAGCTTTAGAAATAATTAGAAACTACCCTTTGAAGGTTTTCATGAAAGGAAAATGACAAGGAGGCTGATTGGAACTACTGAAGTAAATTTTGATATTTTGTTTCCTACATAGAGAAGACAGAATTCTACTCCTTATTTGACTATTTCACTGAGATGCCCATGATGCAGGTGGGAAATCAAAAAAGTTGTTCCTTCAGAATTGCTCCCCCCCATTACTAAACAAGTATACTGAATTTTCAGTTACTATCAGGTTTAGACAACTGTTCTGAGTACCCAAAGCCTACCTGGGTAGAATGTTGGTTTGGCTTTGGTTGGTTAGTGGTATTGTCAATGTTTCATTTCAGTCTAAACCTGTTGAAAATATCTCCCTGGTTCAAAGGCATCAGCCTCAGTATTTCTTACACAGAACACCAGCTCTTTACACACTCACAGGGATAGGATTTTGTTTAGATGAATACATGACCTTATCTGTGAGGCAAAATAATTCATCTCAATGGTCTGTGGTCTTCTCCCAGCTTCCTAATTTTTTTACGCCTATAAAACAGACCTCTTATGATGAGAAAATATTTTTGGGGAGAGACATTAAAATTGTCTGTGTAGGAATGTCCATAGCTGTTCCAGTTGAAAGGCTCCAGAATCGATTTAATAAGATGGAGTGTGAGGGATAAAGGAGATTAAAATTTAAAGGAAGGTCATATCTACTTATTGCTACTGTTTAGTATAAAGGTCAGAGTCTGTAGGGCACCCATTGAGAATTTCATTAGATTGGCCTGTAGTAAAAAGAAAGGTGTTTCCATCTTTACATAGAACCAAGTATATCTTTCCGAGTAGGATAGTAATTGCTTGTGGATAATATATATCTTAAGTCATACAAAGTTGGAATAAACAGAATATGCTCAATAACAATCTGAACAGCTGGATATAGCCGAAACACATGATCTTTATGAAAAGCTCAGGCTGTGGACTTCTATACAAGTATCTTGATCTTGTGAATCATGGGTATTGTATGTCATAAACAAGTCCGAAATGCAAAGTACCTGGTGATAACTTAGTCACCAACACATTATCTTATGTTTCTACCACCGTTTTATCAACAATTACTTTTCCTCAATGTTACTTACAACTTAGACAGCAGATGCAAAAATGATTTTAAATGTACTAACCGCCATATAGAAGTGCAAGAACAACAGATAATAGAAATATCCTGCACTTTTGTTTCATTGAACCCTGGGATGAGATTGCCAGTAATTACTAGATAGTGAAAATGACAGTTTATTAAAATAGATGAGCAGATTGGATAAATACATATAATCTTGCATATCGGTATGTATATACCAGGATCTTGTACATCATTTATCTACATCCCAGCATATGACTACCCCATAGAGACAAAATAAAGATGGCATGAGTTCTGACAAGGAAAAGAAAAAAAATCTTATATTCAACAATTATTTGCTGTGCGTTAAATAGTACCCATGGCCACAAAGGTAGAAAGATAAGATGAGATTATTCTGGTTTCTTTTTACAATTTGGAAACAACAAAACATGAGATGAAAGAGTTATTAAGAAAACGGACCAAGGAAAGGACAACATATGTTTTCAGAGCAGGAAGAATGATGGTTAGATCAGAATAAAAATAACCATGTGGGCAGAGGAATATGAACATGTGTGAGCACATGTATTAACAAATTACATGATTGTCTAGTAGATTAGATCAAGCATTACTGATAATAAATAAACACTGAAGATCCATGCACACATCATTTTCAGTTTGCATTTGTACTGTGTTTGCTGTATAAATAAGAGACCACGTGTCACAGAATCAATCAATAACAATCACCTTGTTCACTTAGTGCAGCAGGTAATAAGTGTTTCTAAAAGCCACACAGAAGGCATTAGAAACAATGGTAAAGAATCACAGTCATCTAGATGTCCCTTTAAAATGTAGAACGCAAATATTTGAAAAAATATTGGATTGCTTTTAAGAAAAACTTGAAAGTTTAGATGAAATCTAAACTTGGAAGAAAAACATGTCACCTCCTCTATTATAAACATGATAACTTATTGGATATTAACTTTAAAAAGATTTTCAGAGGAGACTATCTGAGTCTTTAATCATGTAAAGGTATTAGCAGTGTTTTATACCAAGAGTGGAATAAAGGTAAGATTTTGCAAAAGGCCTGAGTAGACTGTTACATAATTTAAATAAAAGCTGTCAAAGTGAAATCATAATTATTTTATGCATTTTTATTTATGCATATCAAGATTATTCAGAGTTATTCTTCTACTATTTCACATGTAGAGTGTACACTTATAAGAAACAACTGATCTCACTCTGACAGTATATTTTTACATACTGTGGGAGTGTGAATGAGAATGACCCTCATAGGCTCATATATTTGAATGCTTTATGCTGTGTTTGGGAAGGATTAGGTAAGTGTGACCTTTTTGGAGGAAGTGTGTTTCTGGGGCTGGGCTTTGAGGTTTTACAAGCTTACATCATTCCCCCCATCTTTCTCTCTCCTTCCCGCCCTCTCCCCCTCTTTCTCTTTGCCTTACTACTCTTAGATTCTGTTCCAGTGCTATGTCTGTCTGCCTGCTGCTTGCCATGATGGTCATGGATGCATTCTCTAAACATGTAAGTCCCCATAAACTCATTCTTCTATAAGTCACCTTGGTCATGGTGTTTTATCAGATAGTAAGTAAAACACATGTAAATGATATTTTTGTATGGACCTTTCAGTACCTAAGTACAGAGCCGTGCTTGCTTTCTCAAGCACTTCTCCCATACTAAGTTCTATGACTACAAACAGGTCTTTTTAAAAATAAATAAATAAATAAATAAAAACTATTCACCTAGGACAACTGAAATCACCAAAATACAAAGGTCATGGTTATGACAGGAGAAATACGGCAGAGCAAAACACAAAGTTCAGTTCAATTGATGAGAGACAGAAAACAAATCAAAGGATGGAACCCTTGTGGATGACTTTCTAGTAACGAAATTGACTCTCTCTCTCTCTTTCTCTCTCTGTTTCCTTCTGTCTTACCTACTCTATCTTGACTCTCTCTTTCCTGTGTGTGTGTGTTTATGTGTATAACAACAATGCTTTATGAAGTCACTGTGTTCTTTGACTATAAAAAGTTATAAAACGAGCAACCCAAACAAAATAAAATTAAGATACAAAGGGTGAGATGCTCATTAACACTGAAAAGAACTATTTCTGTTAGAGATGCTTATCACATTGTTATGAAACCCCCCATGGCCATGGAAATACTTCCTTTCTGAATATGATATCATAGAGAACACAAACTGAGTAAGAATTTTATGAAAGGGAGATTCTATATAAACTATTCCAATTGTGAACTGTTTGATTCCCTCAAAAAAAAAAAAAAAAAAAAAAACTTGAGCCAAGAGGGACTTCACCATATGCTCTATCTTCCTGGAAGTGTAGAGCAAAGTGCTAAGCAATTATTTGGGGGGATTTAACGAGCTTTGACAGCTAGTCTTTAAACTCAAGCCAGAAACTCCTGCTCTTTCTTCCACAGCAGGTTTTGAAACTGAATTATGGGACTGATTACATCAAATCTCTACCTTGTCACTAGCCACATAAGTCTTATATGTGATAATAACTTCCATGCTATATGTCAATATCATTTCAAAACTTCTGTACCAGAATGTGTAATCAAAATAATAGAGGATGAAAAATAAGGGACTCTCTTGTCCTGAAGCCATCCTAAATGTCATATTAACTCAATTTCTGTGTCCAATCCTCATCATGCAGCATTCTTGGTTAGAAAATCCTTATATAGTTTATAATCAAAACAAAACCTGAGTTCAATTCTCTCATGTTTCTTGAAACATGTCCATGAATCGTACAGATTTTAGAAATCATTGCCTTAGCTTTCTACATCGTAAGATGGTCACATTGACAGTCTGGCCTTGATAGCAATACGTGGAGAAACTGAGTTGTTGTGAGAAAGAAACCTATTAACATTGAAATATCTCAGCCAGGCAGTGGGGCATCAAGATTTTAATTCCAGCACTAAGGAAGCAGGGGCAGATAGTGACGGAAAGATTTCTGTGAGTTCAAGGCCAACCTGTTCTACAGAGTGAGTTCTAGGTCTGTCAGGGTGGTTACACAAAGAAACCCTGTCTCAAAACACAAAACAAAACAAAATTAAAATGTCTTTGCTCATATGATAATTCAACTGGAAACACTCTTTAGAGTCTACAAGAGGCTATGGGTATTTGTGAGGCTGACATATCTTTTCAAACTTCATAAAGTGCAATTGTCTCTTTAACTAGCAACAAATATGCATAGAAAAGAGGGATAAGATCTTGTTTCTAGGGGAAAATAAATTAACTTTGGGGCAATTTATCTTTCATAGCATATTATGGGGCATTGCCAGCATGCCACAGATGCATACCCTATGAGAAGCCTGAAGAGACATCTGTGAGGAGGGCAAATGAGTTAAACTGCAGCGCATTAATGAGGTGTCAATTACCCTCTAGATGAATGCTGTAATACTTAATTTAAAAAAGAAAAAAAATATCTCCAAGTAATTATTTTCTATGCACGGTTAGTAATAAGAATGTTAATTTTTCATATTCTCAGGAAGTAAATACAATAGGAGAAAGACGAAGAAGAGAATGACAAAAGAGAGGCATGGGAAAGAAAAGAAGAGAGGACATGAGGTTATCACATAATGGAGAATAAGAGACAGATCATATTTAATATTAGCTCTATCAATAATTCAACATCCCTCTGATTTAAAGACAATTCAATTCAAATGTCCACATGAAAAATTTTCTCAGTAGTTTTCTGCTTCCTTTCTAGTTTCTATTTTGTTCACTCCCCCAAAAAAGAAAACCATTATAAATCATGTTGAGACCAACAACTTTAAGTACTTATATTACCTTGCTTCAGAGCTCAAGGACATTGAACAGCCATTTTGGATCATTCCTATGATTCTAATAATGCAGACCAAATAAAAATGAATCAATTGGCAAATCTGCAGAAAAGCCAGGGACCTTCTTTTAAAAACGCAGGATGCAGTTTTCAATGACAGAGAGAAAACCACATGGAAGAATATCCTTGAGATATTTACAGTCATATGAGACCTCAAATGATTGGAGAAGACAGATGTGTTTATTCAAGAAAGTCTTTGAAAACTAAGTTTCCACAGTGTAACTGACTCTCTAGATTCCACCACCTTAAATAAAGCATGTTATTGTTCATACATGTGCATGTTACCCATTTAAAGAGAGGCTATGGATTTTTAATCATTTTAGTTAGCCCTTAGTACTGAATAATATTTATGGAATTAATAAATAAATTCTCTTAGTAAAAATTGTCTGTTAAATGATAAAGGTAACACTGATATTGTTTTAAAAGCTAACACTTTTCTGTGATTACAATATTGTTTTTTGACACACTAATATGTCTAATGGTAGATTATATTTCAAAAAGTAATGCATGCTGCTGACAGGGTTTGTTTTATCACAGATATGCTCAGAAAAACAGTCCTAGGCTCTTTGCTTTCTTTTCTTTCATTATTGATAGTCAATTTTCTGGAACTGTGGGTAATTAGACCTATTACTAAATACTTGTCTCAAAACTCAAGGAAAGAGATTTGGCATAATATCAAAGTAAAACTACACTTTTGTATGATTTTTGTTCCTTTTTGAGGCACTTTAAATTTTTTTATGAGGTTAGAATAATGGTACCAAAGCATTTAATGAATGTAGAAAGCCACAACCACAGAAATAAACCCAGCAGTGGGCACAAATGAAGTAAGAAACCAGAGAGGAGAAAGGAAAAAAAATTAAAGACAGAAGGTCAAAGGTAATATTATCCTATTCTTCATGTGTATTGTTAATGCGATGAGCTGTTCAATTGTGATTTAATAATATACTCTAAATAGTTAAATTATGGATCAACCTATACTGATATTTCATAGTTTTGTAAAATTACTGACCCAATTTGGTACAATTGACGTGTGTTTCATCACTGAAGTCTCCACAGTCATTGTCGCTATCACAGGCCCAATGCCCTGGGATACACCGGCCACTGGCACATCTGAACTGGTCATCAAAGCAAGAGTGCACACAGTCCACCTCATCACTCCTGTCCCCACAGTCATCATCTGGAAAGAAACATCAAAAGCTAGTAAAAACTAACTTGGAAGAACATTTTTTTTCTTACGTTTATAACATTTTCTGTGCAGAATTAGCTTACTGTTTTGGAAAAGGAAAGATACACTCTTGAGCAACATTTCCCATGAGCAGTAAATTAGTCTCATTTGACACTGACATCACATCTCTCCTGGTTTAATAGCAAATGCAAAACCAAGAGAAAGAAAGCACCGACTTTGGATTTTGCATCTTAAAATCTAATTACGTTTATAAATAACTAACCACCCACTAACTGCTTCTCTGCCACAAGGACTAAGCAGAAAGTGGTGACTCTGGGAATTATAAGTGATACAGCACATAGCATTATGGTGAAATTACTTCCTGAAGCTACCGTTTATGTGCCTCAGAACTTGTCGCTGCATCTTCTACCCAGTGCCTTTGTGTCTATGCTCTGACAAGATGATTTCCTGTTCATTCCTCCCTTGCTACCTACCCAACTGGATTTGTACATGAAACTGTATGTTCAATTAGAAACAATTCATACTCAGTGTTGATTATTGCAAGAGAGAGAGGAGGGGAACATTCAAAGATGGTGGATTAAATGGAGCTAAATGACATTGATTAATATATAATTCAGTTGCCTGCATTTAGAACAACTTGGCACAATGATACAATTAAGTACAGGGGAAAAACATTACTTGTACATAAAAAGCAAGGTGACAGAGCTAAGATCATCTAGATAATTGCACAATAATTCATAAACTGCCAAGGTTATATAAATGCTTTGGGAACCTGAAATTGTTCTGGTCATTTCCCTAATTGTTCCCCTTATTCATCTTTGTAGATTTAGCCTATGCCCAAAATAATATCTGAAAATGAAGCACTGTTAAAACCCCATGGGACAAATATCATGCTCCATTATCCTTAACGCTGATCCCCAGCGATGTGCCAGCTGCCTGCTCACCACTTTTCTTAGCCACTTTGCTTGGCTCTGCAAGCTTTGCTTGCAAACTTCCTTTGAAGGAAGCCAGACAGCCCAGAGGGCTGGGCTCCAATCTAGTCCATGCTGTGCAGTGAGCACTTGGTACTTGCCGGTGTCGCAGTGCCATTTGCTGCTGATACATCTTCCGCTCTTGCATATGAACTGAGTTCGAGGCTCGCAAGTCGGGAATTCTGTGACAGATTCAAAAGAGCCAACAAGAAATGTTTTATGAACTGTTTTGATTTGAGTTTTATCCCATTTACTAATGTGATCAGAAGTTTTGTCCTCTACAAAGGCACAGGGAACAGAAGAAAACGAATACAGTGGTTATAACTTCTGAAAGACATGGATTACCACACTTCCATGTCTGAATTGATGAATTTACAGCCACTATAAGTCCAGGAGAATCACTGAATGAAATGTCATTAGGATTCGTCATATTTTCTCAGATATGTGTTCAGGGCCAACCTTGTCTTGGTGAATGATGGCAACCAGGGCTCTACTGTGTTGCTACACAATGCTGCTTCTATATATTCAGATTGCTGGGCTTTTCTAAATACAGAGAGCCGCACAGGATTCTCAAGGGTAGCACCGACCTCTGAGGGATGCCAACAGTATAAGGTGAAATAAATTTTTCAACTAATGAAGTCAGTTCAGTTGCTACCATATGTTTACAAAGACTTTGACACTACCAATTCGAGTCTAACAAGGCGAACAAAAACCCTAAAAAATAATTCATATTTTTAAAATGGAGCTAAATCAACTAAATTAAACAAATAAAAAGTGCTCCTTTTTTATCCTGTACACAATAATAATAAAGAGTAATAATGATAAAAGGCAAAAAATATAGAAAATACAATTAGCTATTTTAACATCCTAGTGAATCCAGAGGTCAGTACTAACATAATAAGAACTGACGTTAATGAAAATTAAAAACAACATAAAAGTAACCAGAGAAAAATTAATACACTGAAGAGTTCAGACAAAAATTTGAAATAATTATTTTGCTAGGAAAACAGTATTATACCTCTTTATAGTTGGAGGAAATGATTCACTTAAAGATTTGTGGATTTCTCAGAATTGGGCCTTTTATTTCAAGAAAAAGTGAGTAAATTCATAACTAATGTTTTCTCTTTAAAACAGTTTACTTAGAATCTTAAATGTTTGATAGAAAAAAACCACGAATAGTATCAGAGATGTCTAAAATAAATGCTGATTGAGCATCCTACGTTTAAGATGGCCAAAATGCTTTATTTTATTTTAATCTACCGATATCTTTACATCCCTATTAGCCACCTACCTATTTCCCTGTATTTTTGAGTTTGGAATTTTAAGCACTACTTAATTTGGAGGAAAATTATAAAAAAAAACCTACTGTATTTGTCAGCATTAAAAATGAGAATCACTGATAATTCCAATTACATTGTCCATCCCTAAGTATCTCTGACTTAGAAAAGTCCCATGTACCCACAATTACCAATGTCTCTCAACACTGGGATTCTCTTCCTGAAGCCATCCACTCATTGCTGTTTCTAACATACTTTATTGGTAATTTTCTACATCGTTTTCAATTTTCATCCATAATCTACTCAGATCGGTATTTTACGTTCTTTATATTATAAACTGCTTCATTATGCAAATGAATACATTTCTGATTTTTCCAGACATGAGTTTTTGCATATTCCCATTATTTTAGTATTTGGTTCCTAATTTTTTATCTGTCCTTTTAATTCCATCACTGGCTAAGGCAGTGACCGGTTTTTCCCTGGGGCTCACACACAGAAAGCCTAGCATGGAGGAATGCTTGTCAGCCTAGGACTAAGTGACACTAAGATTAAAAGCTTCCTGGGGCTTGATGGTCAGCCGGCCTCATCTATGTGTTGATGAATTCCAGAACTGAGAGAAATCTGTCTCAGAAAAAAGAAAGAAAGAAAGAAAGAAAGAAAGAAAGAAAGAAAGAAAGAAAGAAAGAAAGAAAGAAGAAAGAGATCTAAAGTTGACTCTAGTTAAACACACACTACATACATACATACATACATACATACATACATACATACATACATACATACATGCAGCATGCATGCATTAGTTTGACACCTAAGCAAATTATGATGTTATTCCTGCATGGCAAAATGATGTGACTAGCATCAGTTAAGTGGAAGAGCTAGCATGTTAAATGTTAAATTCATTTTAACTTTTTCTTGATAATAGTGTCAAAAGTACAGTCCGTTTTAGGAGGAATAAACTAAGTATAGGGGCTTTCATTTGGCACTGGGTAGAAAAACACATATCCCTAATTTCTTACTATTACCACTAGGTTCTAACAGAGAGAAATGATATCTACTCACAATATACACCTCACCCTAAAGCATGAATTACAGCTAAATCCTCTTGAATTTAATATTTCCTTCTTTCATATTAGTTTACTTTAACACTTGAAATTAGCGTCTAAATATTCTGTTAAATTTTTTATTGTATTTCCTTAAAATACTGTTATAAAATTTTATTTTTAACAAATAATTAAATATGGCTTTATTGACTTCATATATATACATATATACATATATACATATATACATATATACATATATACTTTGACTTTAAATCTTTCAGTGTAAAATGTATCACATTTAGAAATATTTAATGATTAATACTGTAAAATATATTAGAAAGTACAAACCAAAATTTCTCACATTTTATCCTGTTCCAATTACAGTGGTGAAGAGAAAGCTATATTTTATCTTGGTGATTAGTTTAACTACATAAAATATTTTAAATGGGCTGTTAAAATTATTATTATTGTTACAGGTAGTTTGCGCAATTCTTCTATTGTATCTTTGCCTTAAATTTTATTAGCATATTATATGCATGCCATTCTGTAAACAGCTACAATTTCTCTTTCAAGGAGCTTCCATTTGTCTAGTGCATATGGTTTAGGGGATGGTTCCCAAAGACACCATTTTCAGATGCTTTTCTGTTTAGTTTCTGCCTCTTGCCTAGGTATCTGCTTCTTTCTTTTTCTCTAAAAAGAACCTAGGAAAGTAATATTCAATGAAGTCTCAAAAATCCTGTAGCCCATAACCCAAAGGATAGAGAAAACTGTGACGACCAGGTTGTGAGAGTATACAGGTATTAATATAAAACTAGATGATAAGGTAATAATGTCATGGGAATCCAGGTTTACAAAAGGGATTCCTTAAGTTAAGGAGACCACAGCCAATCCACCTTTCCTGTTAATGCTTGAAAACTGGAGCGCTGAAATTGTCCTTTCCAAACCCCAGTGGAAGCAAATAATACACTTCACCTTAGGATGCTTCACAAGAGCATCAAGGGTCAGAAGAAATTCGGGATTCCTGTCACTGATATCAAAACACTTCTTTTCTCACTATCCTGCCATTATCATTACCCGGAAAGTTTAATGACACTACAGGAGTGGGAGATTTGGGAAATACCGAATTACATTCTTCACTCTGTCTTTTGTTTGAAATCTGATTTTTACCTGCTGTAATGTATGTAGTCATCTGTTGATTTGAAAATTGAAACGGTGCTTCTTCAAGTTACCCATGCTGTTTGTATGTACTGATAGACAATGTTTAGACATTGCTGCTAGCTCTGTCTCTTAAGGACTAGGACTCATAAAGAACAGATTACTTATTTGTATTGCTTTTACGCCATTTTGACATCGGGCTTGTTATCTCAGAAGTTTGTCTAATTACATTACTATGGTTAAATCTATATTTATGTCTATAAAATAATTTAGTGATATGGAGCAATTCTACTACTATTTAATGTAGATTAAATAAAAGACTTAAGTAAAATGAGAATAGTTAGTATGTATGTGAAAATAAAGGTCACCAAGCACTTAGCTCGCAAGCCCAGAGAAGCTGAATATCTAGGTGAACCCAAAGAAAGCATACACAGAACCTCCTGGAAGTTGGAAGCAAACAGGATCATCAAGCAAAAGTTGGAAGCCAGGGGCGGGGATAGAGGTGGGAGAAATTTCATCCGATGGATGGAGATAGAGACAGAGACCCACATTCACATCAGAGCAATGG
>PVIU01016678.1:0-44247 GCA_004026605.1 Ondatra zibethicus | reverse complement strand
GCAACTTTTAAAATAAAGAAAACTTTTGAATATTTAAGGTGAACTCTGTTTCCATTTATTTATTTATTTATCTATTTATTTATTTTTTTGGTTTTTCGAGACAGGGTTTCTCTGTGGCTTTGAAGTCTGTCCTGGAACTAGCACTGTAGACCAGGCTGGTCTCGAACTCACAGAGATCCGCCTGCCTCTGCCTCCCGAGTGCTGGGATTAAAGGTGTGCGCCACCACTGCCCAGAATCCATTTATTTTTTTAAGGATGTAAAATGTGGTTCCTTTTTTTTCCCACCACAATAATGAATACCAATATGTCATGAGCCACCCTGAGATAGTATTAGATTTCATAAACACAATTTCTTTCCAATGTATCATGTATCAAAAAAAAAAAAAGAATCTGGACAGAGTGATGTAGCTCAGTGGTACCGTGCTTGCCTAATATACACAATGCCCTGAGTGCTATCACCTGCCAAGGGTGGTTTTTTTTTAAATTGGTATAAATAATATAATGTGAATTAAGCATATATCTTCTAATAACAGATCAAGTTGCCTCAATTTTCTATATTGTATATTCTACAAATTAATTTCTTTGTGCAAAAATATTCATTTTTCTCTGTAATTGTTCATAGGCTATGATGAGAACTTTTTTTCTCTCCTTTTTCCCCCAAAATATTTTTTAGATCTACTGCAGTGATCTTTTCCTTTGGAAAGCCTTAGCTGAGATTTCCATGTTGAAAGAAAGTTGTGAGTGTTCCGACTCTTTTTAATTCTCTTAGTGATAGCTAAGGGCATTTATCATCTCTTGGTGCCTAGGGCTATTCCATAACATTTTAGGAGGCAGCTCTCTGCCTGTTCCCAATGGAGTCTGTGGTCTCCAGGTGAAAAGACCTGGGATTTCAAGCCAGCCTTAGTTTCACAGCTTTGATTCTGCTGAGGAAGGAAATATATGTTCTTTGAATTTCCAACCCAAGAGGGCTTAATCATCAACTTTTCCCCTTATTCTATAAATTATAACAGTTACTGTCTAGACTTAGCCACGCATGGATTGAGCTTTCAGTTCAGAGATATCTCCAGGCAAGAGTTTTTGTTGATGTTGAACTGGGAGACCTTGGTCACTGATGAGTGAGATAGTCTATATTACATTACTTTGACATCAGTCACATGTTCTTTATCTGCTCTTACTAGTGAGAAAATTTCGCTATTTATTTTTTTCTGAGACTGCATGGCTTCAGAGTCACTGCATAGCCATGCCCTAGTGATCCTCCCTTTGAGTACTGTGATTACAGCCATGTACCAGTGGTCTGGTGTGTTTGCATGCCTTATTGTATATTTCCTTTTTTATTTTTCAAAATAGAAAATTGAAGTTTGAAGTGGTTCATTCACTGTCATTTACTGAATCAGTGGCCTGATCACTATTTAACCTGTTGATTCTCAGGCCAGATTTAGCCTTACTGGAATTAATAGCATTAATTGGACTGTCAAGATGACTGTATATATTAGGCAACTTAAGTTCGAGCCTTGATTGCACATGCTGAATCTCTGACCTCCAGTCCCACGCTGTGGCACATCCCACCTTCCCTTATCACTCACACATATCATGCATGCTCACACACACGTACACATGCATGTACAATAATAATAGCCAAAATTAAAGAGAAAGAACACATTAAACTCCACACTGTGTGGCTACTAGCTTTTTATTTTATATGAAATAATACTTGAACACATATGACAGTTGAGGAAGCTCAGTGACTTGCCTTCGAGGTAAAATTTTCGGCATCGTGCTTGGTTTTGATTCCCCTTAAATTGTTAAGGTATTTTATGTAGATTACTCCTAATTCCACATATCAGAAATTCAGGGCTAAATCTTTAACCTCTACTATATATCTACCGCATCATTCATTTTTATAAATATACAAAACAGCATTAAAGTGAAAGCTGAGATGATCTTAAACATTTTCAAATCTGTTTTCTTCATTTTGTGATGGAAATAGTAATATCAATAACAATGCATCATTGAAGACTAGTGGAATCTAGACCATAAATGTATCATTTCATTGATTAATTATTTAATCTTTTAAATTAAACCATGAATTAGAGGTTTTTTAGTTTTTTGTTTTGTAGCTGAGAAACTGAATTATAGACTCTTTGACTTGCTAGTCATGCTGTTGGACTGTAGCCCAGTGTTTCTAGCTGGTGAATTTTCCTTCTTGCTTTTTTTAATTAGCTAACAGATAAAAACTGAATATATTTATTTTTCCAATGTATTGTTTTGAAATTATATATATATATATATATATTAGATCAATGAGATATTTGACCATTATTGTATCATTTTTGAGGCCAGAACAGAATTCTTTCTTTGCAGTGTTCAAGAATATGATAGTTAGCTGCTATAGTCATCATAATGTCTAATATATCTCTTGACCTCCTAAAAATCAAAAATCTTCAGTTACTTTCTAAATAACTGAAAATTTGCAGTTTTGAACCCTAGCTTTACCTATTGCCTCTGTCCTGGAAATCATTATTCTGTTCTTTGCTTCTGTGAATTGAGTTTTCTTAGACTCCCAACAGAAGTCAGAGCATGTGGTGGTGTATGTCCTTCCATTTGTCCTTCTGTGCCTTACTTGTCTCACTTTGCATATTAATCTCCTGGTTTGCCTATCACGTTGTGCAAGTGACAGGATTTGCCATGCATTTTGTTTAAACACAGAATACTTTCATTGCACATGTTTTCTTTATCTATTCATCTGGTGACAGAACTTGTCTTATGAGTTTTGTGTTCATCTATATCTATGCACGGCAATATCAGGGTGGACCACACGTAGCTGCCATTTTTGTGAGTCAGTAACAATCAGATATTAGCTGTTTTGTTCAGTTCAACCTGTAACAACGGCTACCATTTATTGGTCACACACATTGTCCCAGGTACAGTTCTTGGCACATTTGTTTTTTAATGTATTCAATCTTCATATTTAATTGGATTGTTACAACAACCAAAAAAAGATAGGAATTTCAACACAATAAAATTTGAAAAACTTAGGTTCACAGTGGTTAGGTAATTATCTGCAGATTACTGTAGCTGAGAAATGTCAAAGTCCAATCGGAGCTCTCATTGGAGCGACAATGAAAAGCACATTCTGCTCATTCCTTCTGTTATTCAGAGCTCTCACATAGACTGTGTTACACATGGAATTCTCCTGTACTTTTGCATGTAGAATGTATGTGTGTGTGTGTTGAGGTGGGGGAGACACATGCTGTGGCACATTTGTGGAAGACAGTTTGTAAGAGTGGTTTCTTTCCTGCTATCATATGCATGCATTGGAGGGATAAAACTGATGCCACAAGGTTTGGCAGTGAGTGTTGTATTTGCTGAGCTCTCTCGGAAACCTGTATTCTCTGTGTTTAACTGAAGTTCATATGCATCCTCTCACAATGGTCCTGAATAAGATTTTTTGGATGTTTGTTTATATATTATGTATTATACCTTTATATTTGTCAATAAGTGCTTGATCAAATGTGAAGACCACTATATTATTTTGAAAATATTTTTAATATTTATTTATTTTATTTCCTTTATGAAGGATTTGTCTGCCTGTATGTCTATGTGGCACTTACGTCCTTAGTGGCCACAGAGGTCAGAAGGTAGCATTAGGTTTCCTGGGACTAGAGTGTTAGAAGGTTGTGAACCACCATGTGGATGCTAGGAATCAATCCTGGGTCCTCTGGATGAGGAGCAAGTGCTCGTAACCACCGAGCCATCTCTCCAGCCCTACTACCTTTATTTTGAATATTTTTCTTCGATGATCCTTATACTTTCTTCCTGTCCTTGAAAAATCAAACAAATGAACTCTCCAGGAGCAATAGTATCAGCATTTTATTTTGATAGCTTAAATGGCATTTCATGTGACTTCAGGGAATGAGCTTTGTGAATTCTGAAGGACTATTTGGTTTCGCATGCAGCAGAGGTCCTAGATCCTTTCTATTGAGAATTAGTCAGCCTACGGAAATGTGAGGGAAGACAGCAGTACTGTGATGTGCCACAGAGACTAAAGGGATTGCTACAGTTTCGGGTACTCAGAGTAAATCCGAAAGTGGAAAGCCAATCTTCTAACTTCTAGGCTGTGTTTCTTCATGTCCATCTTGCTAACTACTGTGTTTGCCATAGTAACAATTTTTTAAAATTCCAGGACTCATTCTGGAGAGGACGAATAAATATAACTTTGTAATTTCTTATTGCAAAGACTTTGGGTTTTAGAATTCTATGAAGATGAGTTTGAATCATGGTTCAGGCTTTTTTTTTTTGAGACAAGGTTTCTTTTGTGTAGCCTTGGCTATCCTGGAACTCGCTCTGTAGCTCTGTAGACCTGGATGGCCTTGAAATCAGAGAACATGTTCAGGCATTTCTATGCATTTAGGATTTGGGTAAACTAATGTTCTGAGGCAATCTAATCTTTGAAATGAAATTTAGGTATTGAAGATTGCATAAGAAAAGGCAGGTGCAATGCTTAGTATCTGGTACATAAATGCTTAGAAAATAAGTATTGCTATAAATACTATATAGTAGTATTTAGTATTGTTGGTAGTGATACTGTAGATACCATTAAATAGTAATATTGTGTATTATTTATGTTTATAAGTATACATGCTAAATGGAGTTCAATGACATAGAGATGGGAGAGATTTGCTGAGCATACAGTACATGGCTTGCAAGGCATGTTGGTTTGTCCCTTTATCCATTATTTTAGTACTTATAGGATGCTTAGTAAATAGATAGTCAGTGATGAGGCTGTGTATTCATTGTTCAGCTGGAACCTTTGATTGACCTCTGCTTTCGTCCCTGCTTCTTTTTGAGAGGAGAAAGATATTTTGTTATTGTTGCAAAGTTTGTAGGAACTTGACTGATTGTTGGGTAGAATTTCTGTTTGAGGTAGAAGATATTTTTATTAGGAAGTCATTAAGAAGGCCTATTACTATTATTAATGGAAGTTTTTTAGCAAATAAGAAAAATATAATTCTTTCATGATATTGTTCTGATTCTTTAAACAAAGTTAAAGTAACAGAGCAGTGTTCATGGAAGTCTACTCATGGGCTTGAAATTAGTCTATATTCTTACTATATATATACTTTTTAAAGTCTTGAATCTTCTTCAACGCAGGGCCTATTCATAAGAGGAAGCTAAAAATAGAATTTAAACATGAAGGTCATTGTGTTATTTTTAAAAGCTTGAAAGATGTCAGTTTCCTTCTTTCCTGTATTCTCTTCCTTTACAACCTTATATAGTAATTCATGTTACTACTGGGTACCCGGGAAAACACAAATATGTTCTAGTCATATCCGTGTTACACTGTGCATTATGACATGGTAGTCAAGTGTTTGGGGGGGTACTGAAAGCAGCACAGGTGTGAAAGATGTCATATAGTGTTTGTGTTTCTTAGCATGCAACAGGTTCTAATTACCATAGTACATGACACTCCTGAAAGTCATTAAGAAACGTTTGCAGAAAGCAATAAGAGAAGGGTTTTCCTTCCTGAAGGAAAACTGGAGTTAACTTTCAATGTCAAATACACCTCTTATATTTACAGAAGCCACTACTGAAGCCTGTGCCATGTTTTAGGTAATAACGAAACTTAACAGCAAGTTACTCACTTAGGAAATACTCGTCACCTAGAGCCTACTTCGCTTTACACCTTCATAGACAATAAAGTTTGCTCTGTGATAAACTTAAACAGTGTGACCTAGCATTTCTTATGAAAATAAGTTCTTTCCAGTACTGGCAATGGGACCAAGGAAATAGTGGAAGGAGTAAGTAGAATGTGGATTTTGATTGTGTGTAATTTTAGGAATTAGAAAGCTGAATTTGACAGTGGTTTCTTGATGACGAATGACGAATTATCAAGTCGGCACAAATCAATAACCAAGCTAGCTCAATAGAAATAGGTATTTTTAATGAAAGGAAAAAAGGGGAGCTCACTCTACCAAAGTCACGATCCAATCCCTCTGGCGTACACCGCATGGAGAGAGCGTACCTGTGTTCTCTTGATTTTCTACCTGGGGACCCAGTAGCCACACCCCAACTTGATGTGATTGGCTAGTGGCTCTTCCCCCATCAGTTTCTATGATAAGTTATTTCAATATATTGTCTTATATGGTCAAATTTATTTCTTTGTCCCTAGAAATTCTTAAAGAGAGGTACCTGTATATATATACTTTTAAAAGTCACATGTAGTAAAGGCAAAATGAAATGAACTATGTACTCCTAGTAAAACATTTTATATCTCTGGAATTAAAAATAGACAGATTTTTAAATTAAGATTTGTTTAAGAAATAATTTTAGATGATGCCTTTTTTTGACCTGATTCCCTTTTCCCGTGACAGGATTTTCAATTTCATGACTTCAGATTACAAGTAACCACATTTAATGAAATTTGGAAAACTCACTTTGGTTGGAGGGAAACAGACTGACAGTTCCTCTAGCAGACTTCTAGTTTCTCCTTGTTTGTCCAGCTCCTTCCTCAGTATGCTTTGCCTGTATGCCTTCCTCTCACCCTGTCATCCCTGACTTCAAGGTGCATGATGGTGCCCTAAGCAAAGAGGGTTTGATATGGAACTTGAAAGTAAAAAGTAGTACCTGTTTGTACAGATGAGCTGATAGGGTGATGAGGCTGCTTTTATCTACCCCACTGATATTCCTTGCTCATGTTACCTTATAAGTTATGTGGGCATTTTGACCTTTGTCAGATATTCTGGTTTGGAAAAACATGATCTTCGAATTCCATTTTCAAAGTACATTGAATTAGACAAAGTGAAAATATCTTTTCTTTTCTTCCCCATAATTCATAATGTCTAAGGGGAGAACCTGACAAACATCGTCAGTGGTTTGTATTAATGGCTTTCAACTGGTGTGAAATGACTCTTCTTAAACCACAAGAATGTAGGATTTCAATAGGAGGTTTCATTCTCTATTTGAGAGATAAGATGGTGTTTGCTGTTGGGAGTTGTCTGTATTCCATTTGTTACATCTCATTCTTCTTTTCTTTAGAGTTTAATACGGGCTTGGACTCTAGAAACTTTCACTGAAACAACTATTTAGATATTTTAATTTTGTACATCTTTTCAAATGTAAGATAGAAAATCCAATTCTTTGAAAAGTTTAGTTGCTGGTTCAAACTGGATTCATTCTTTAAAAAAAGTTTGTTTGAATAAAAATGGTCTATTCTTATATTTGAATATGTCAAATGTAAGGAGAAAAAATGCATTTTTAAAAGAAGATTTTAGATCTATAAAATTTAATTTGTTGAAGTCTTTTTGACATCCATTCTAACTTCTGTTGAAATGAAGTGTCTGCCATTAATGTTTTCTGAGTATGATGTGACTCTTAGTTCAAAGGTCAAATATGGAAATAACTACAGACATCAAGAGTATCAATGGTAATGGTATGATATTGCACAAATAACATAATTTTTTGAACATTGACCAAGCTGTGAGCTTCAAATTATACTTTATATAAAATTTATTAAAACTACAGGGTCTGGTTCCTCAATTTCAAGTTGAAAATGTAGGTACCCGCTTTGGCTTTTAATTTTAGAAAGAATATGAGAAAATTTGAAAATGGATTAATGATGTGGGATGAGACAAGGGTCTGGGATGGGTGTTTTGGATGAAGAGCACCCGCAAAGTCACTATGCAGGCAATGATTGTTGTCAAATGTGGTGTCTCTGTTCCATGAGAAAATCTGCACCCTGCTGAGTTTTCAAGTCGATCATGGTCAGCAAAGTCAGTTGTACTCCTGACCATTCCCAGGTCCCAGATTACTTATGTTGAAGGAAGAAAATTTAGCAGTGTTATATAACCAAATTCTCTAATTCTTGAAGTTTATTTTATATCTTAATAAAGACTTAGGTGTGGGCACAAACATCATAATCAAAGATAACATAAAAAGAGATGATTCATCTCACTATTGTCTTTCAACCAAAGAAATGAAACTACTCCATGAGTTTACTGTATGCATTTTTGTTCCTTAAAGCCAGGTGAAGGTGGTTTTTAATGCTTTTTAACTTCTTCAGTTCTAAGTCTTAGAAGCCAGTGACCTTAACTGAGGTCACAGGTGTTACCTGAGATACACATTTTCTTGCTCAGCAGTTGCTGATCTCTTCCTTCAACAGCACTGTCTGTAGAAGCTCAGGGACATGCTTATACGCAATCTTGAATTCCATTCCTGTTGAACTTTCCCAGACAGACCCAGTCTAGAAGTGAATCACTGTTGTCGTAGGGGTTGGATACATGAAAGACAAGCTAGATACAACCTGACAGAAATATCAAGCTCTGATACTGTTTTCTTCTGTACTTTAAAGAAAGAAGCTTAAATTCTTATGTAATAGCTACATGCTCCATTGACTCGTAATAAACTTTTATGAGGAAAAAACGTACTTGCATTGAACATGAAAGGATCTTCACTTTTAGAAAGAATGGAGAGAAATACACTAACATTCAACACGGGAAGGATTTAAGTTGGAAAAAGGAAATCTGGATACAGATTGGTTATATATTTATTTTTATGAGCAAATAGTTCTTCAGGCCTTTCTATTTATTCATTTAGCGTGCATACCTAAATAGTTTGTCTGTGAATGGAAATGTGTGTGAACACTTTTGCCCATGGGCAGAACCCAGAGACTGGAATCAAGGTGTCTTCCTCTGTTGCTCTCCACCATAGTTTTTGAGACAAGGTCTTGCACTGAACCTGGAGCTCAGTGATTGGCGAGAATGTCTGATCAGCAAACTCCAGGGATTTAGCTGTTTCTTCACTCTGGCACTAGGGTTACACACAGCAATGACTACACTCAGCTTTTAGCAAGACCCTGGGCAGGGAGCCTGGGTCCTTGTGTGCATTGGCAGGTATGTTGCTGACTGATCTCCCATCATCTATTTCTCTGGAAATGATCACTCGTTTTGGAGATTTTCTTTTCCCTTCATACTGTTTAATCTGAGAAACGGTGTCAGCTGGAGTAAAAAATTACAGGACAGTTTGAGGTTTCTAGGGTATCTGGAGGACAGAAGCCTGTTAGCATTATTTGGCCTCAGTTATCGTTTATTTCAGCCTTAAGGATGTCCACTTTCATTTGTTTTATCAGAAGTGATGAATGGAGAATATATGTTTTTTAACAATTAATTAATACACATTATTTTCTAGTTGTTCACATGCCATTTATTACTGACTTGGTGAAGCTTCATCAAAATCATTATTATTTAATCTGATTTTTAAATAACTCATAACTGTCATTTTTATTTTCCCCATCTGTCACCCTTTCTCCTTTTCCTCCTCCCACTTTTCCCCTTCTCCTTCCTCCTCCTTTCCCTTCTCCAGTCTTACTCCTCTTCATTCTACCCTCTCCTGTCCTTTTCGTCTTCTCTTTCTCTTCCTTTTCTTTGTGGTTCTGGAATCAAGTTTATGGACTCTCACATACTAAACAATTGCTCCAGTACTCAGCTAACTATTGTTTTGTTTTTAGTGTTTTAGTGTGTGTGTGTGTGTGTGTCTATTGCATACACGTTGTAGGTATACCTGCCCATATGTGCATGTATGGGAACCAGAAGGCACTAGACTGTCTTCTGAATCACCCCTGACTTACTTATACACACACACTCTCTCTCTTATTTTATTTTGAGACAGGATTTCTCATTGAACCTATAGCACACCTATTGGCTTGACTGACTGGCCATTGAGCCTCCAGAATTTACCCATCTCTTCTTCACAGTGTTGGAATCATAGGCTTACACTGTCATGCTGTTTTTTTGTTTTTTATGAATTTTGAGGATATAAACTCAGTTCCTAGTGCTCATGCAGTAAACATTTTCTAACTGAGCCATCTCCCCAATCTCTAGCACATATTTTCTTCTTGAGTGAAATCTTGCTGCCATGGAACATCCATTGTGTTCTAAATTCATATCCTTATAATGATTTACTCATTATACAAACCAAATAATGATTCACAGAAGAAAAAAGAATTAATTTATAGGCATAAGAACCACAGTATCACAGGCATTTTAGGTTATGAAAAAGAAAATACAAAAACCTTCAAGATTTTGGAACATTATATAATAAGCTTCTTCATGGGTTTGTCTTTTATCTCTATTTGCTTGATGACGACATTTTATTTTTGCCTTTCATTGCCCAAACCATGTTTTTTCCAGTGAGTACTTATTATATATAAAGTCTTTATGAATGACCATGCATTTTGAGATCACCAGGAATAAGAGGCAATTTAAGCTTTGACATTTAACCTGTACAGACACTTGATAACTTAGGGAGATGTGAATAATCAAATATAAAACAATCTGGCATGTAACTAAATGCTCTTTGACATAAAATGAGTCATTGAAGAATGCTCCAGGCTTGTCAGAGTAGCTGAAAATGGGAGAATAGATACAGAGGGCAGAGTGAGGTGTTTGATCTAATAGATTCTCACAGAAAAAGTAAGCCTTGAGCTGGAGTTACAAGGCTGTTAGAGTTTGTCTATTTGTCACGGAGGCTGCATAAGGTCGACTTGCATCACAGCTGGGATAGAAATAGTGTGAGCTGTGGATAGAGAATGGGACTTGTAGTGATAATGTGGACTAATTTAAGCAATGCATCTGGGAGCTAATCTGAGCCACATATGAAAATGTAGCCTCTTGGCCTTATGATATCATCAATTTGGCTTGTCAAAACCTACTTGTGATATAAATTAAGACAAAAATGGCTTGGACCAACTGACCCCTGTAGACTCATGAAAGAGTTCTAGTTGCTTTCAGATGTTTCTACAGACTGAACATTGCTCATTTCCAGAATTAGTCTGAGCTGCTGGAAACTGCAGAGTAGAAAAGGACTGGTTACTTTTAGATGATAAGATAGAGAAGTTCTGAATTCTAAGCCTAGATTTGAACTGGATTTCTTGGGTAATCACTTTTTATTCCCTCTTTTTTTCTGGTGGAAAAATGTTGAAGGGCCATTCATACATTCAACATCTAATAGTTGCTTAGAACTTCCTTTGAATTCATTAGGTGCAGATGAGTGAAATCAAGCTCACCTTCGTAATTGTAATAGGAACCCCACTTTATAGAGATGAAGATGAGAAATCTGAGGGAATGGACTTTAGAGAAACTTCATCCTTTTTTGGTGGAGGGCTAACAATTTTTGTCGCTAAGCACCGCTATACTTAATTCTATATAATTCACTTATTACTATATATTCCTTTGTGATGTGTGTTCTGTTGTCTATTCATTTCTCAAATTCCAGGTGAGGAAAAATTAGGTTGAGATGGAATAAGTATTACATAAGTTCACACAGCTAGTAAAGGGACTTGTAACTTAAATTAATGGCTTCAGAGTGTATGCTAAACTGGGACAGCATAAAACTAGTTGTGTGTCTTCAGGGCCTCACAACATAGCTTTTTGTTTTGTTTTGTTTTTGTGTGTGTATGATATAATATATGCATTTATATATGGTATATGCACATTTTTGTGAGGTGTGTGTTCTAGGCATACATGTGTGTGGTATAGCTATGCGTGGTTTATGAATGTGTGTATGTGTACATGTATGTGTGCACATGTGGGCCTGTGTTTATATACTCAAATGCGAATGTGAAGGACAGAGGACAATGTGAGGTGTCCCTCTCAGCTGTATTTTCTTGAGACAGATTTCTCATTGGTTGTAACTGGACCAAGGCCGGCATAAGTTAAGCCCCCATTCTTCTGACCTGACCCCCACTGTGTTGGGGTTGCAGACATGTGATCTCTTCTGGCTTTTTATGAGGGCTCCGATAGTCTGATCTCAGCAAGCACTTTTAGCCACTGAGACATCTCTCTAGACTGCTACCCATCATGAGATACAAAACCCAGAATTTTACAAAAGGAATTGAAGGTATGCAAATTTTAAAGTAGCCCATTAGCTCATGGGGTATTTTCAACCTGTAGTCAGATTAGGGAAAGTCTGGTAAAGGCTTCCGTGTCATAATAGGAAACTGTAGGAGTTGAGGAAAAAGGATGAGCGAATGAAAGTGTAAGGAGGTATTGTACATTGGAGGGGTACTGGATAAGGTGTGTAAACTCACATTTGCTTCTTCGTGTGGTGTGTAGTTAGGAAATGATAGTGCCTGGAGGGGATTTCACTTCCCATCCTTGTTTCTTTAAAAATGTTGTAGTTTAATTAAATACAAACAGAAGAGGAGCTGATGATCTGCCAGTCTATGAAAGAGCTGTAAGAATTGTATGGTTTAATATACAACATTTGGTTTAATTAAATATATTTCAGAGAGAGAAGAAGCAATTAAATTTAACTTTACAGGGGAGAAAAATCACACATATCTTGACAAATAACGAATTACAATACACATGTGCTTTATAAACTCTGGTATTTTATTTTTCCTGAAAATGGCTGATTGTTGACGCCCAAGAGGAAGCTTCAAAAGGGACGAGTTCTGCTCGTAATATTAACACTTCCAAGGCCTTTTCAGAGCCCTTAGGGCAACATATTTGCGTAGCCCTTGGTAGGATGTCATATTTCTCCAGACTGTGAAGAAATTCCTAGTTGGAAGAAAAATGCTTGTTTGAAAATTAATTCATCAGAAAAGGTATCTGGTGTTGTTCTCCTGGAACTGGCTAATTCGCAGAATTATTTTTCCTTTTAATTTTTAAAATGTCTTTTAATAACATGCCAAAAATTTGGGTAGGAAGCAAACCCCATGAATGTAAAGCTTTTAGCCTAAGTTAAGAGGGAAATAGGAATGTTGGCTTCACACTCCAGGTAATGTAGTGAGCTGCAGTAGGAGCAAATTCTGTTCCTACTCTCTCTTCCTCATTATTTTTTTTTCCTGATTAGTGTAGAAAAGGAGGGTCATGGCTTCATAGTGACTCCTGGGAATCAGACTTATGTGTCATGAACTCAAGGACAACAGTTGTCCTATAAGTTCGGATCCCGTAGAGTAAGGAGTATGGTGATCTTCCTGTGTCTCTTTTGTGGATTTGTTTAACAGAGGTGCCTTGGGAAGTGTCTGAGATGATAAGCATTATTTCAAGAGTTATAAACGCTATCAATTACTTTCAACATGAAAAAATAATATTGGATCAGGAAATCATACCCTTTTCAGGCCCCTTTATCTTCTGTTTTAGATATCCATTTCAGGAAATTGTTATCCAGTGCAGCTCTGTGGGTGGAAGTTACCAGGAAACAGATTTCATCTGCACATAAGAAAATAAAACAGTTTGACAGTGGAACAGACTGCTGTCTCTGGAGGAATTCAAGCAGGATGTTTCCTCTTGGCTGGAAACTCTCAGAGAAGAGACAGACCCTAGGTTAGATGGTAGGAGATTAGGTCCTTTAGGTTTTCTGGTTATAAAAAAGTATGTTCTACAAGTGATGATGACAATATAACAGGGGAAAAGACTTCTTTTATACACCCCTAATGGGAATAAAAACTATTGTTGTCTCCATAGACATCACCACAGAGGGTCCTCAAAACAACAGCAAAACCCCCTAAGCATAGAGCTGCTGAATCATTCCTCATTCTATCCCTGAAGGAATTTGTGTTAGCATACAGCTAAGATACCTGCACATCCATGTTTAGAAACATTAATCACAGTAACCGATTATGGACTCAGGTACATCAGAGATGAGTAGATAATGTAATATGTATACACAAAATAATGTAATATGTTTACATAAAATAAAATCATTTCATCTGCAGGAAATTGAGAACTGGAGATTCTTAGGAAAAGCAAAGTAAGTCAGTCCTATAGAGAAAAATGTTGTTTCTTTTATCTATAGGGAATCTAGATGTTTTTTAAAATACAGAAATGCAAAATAGGGACAACTAAGGAAGAATACAATCAATGTGGGTAGAGAGGAGATAAGAAGGTAAAGGGGACAATTTGAAAGAACGTTATTTGCATGAACTCAAGTGTCACCATGAAACCCTCTGCTTAGTGCAATCAATATGTATTGATAAAAATAGCACACTGGAAGGAGCTTTAGATTCACAAGCATGCAGATTGCCAGGGGGAGAATAAGCCTTTGGGAAAGAGCGAGCAAGAATAATTCACTAAAAGGCAATGTATTGACAGGTGGACCCCATCACCAGTGAGTGTGATGATGGATCTTTAAAAGCTTTGCCATTTGTAATTAGTTACTAGAAATCGGTCTTATAAAATGGTTAGATATATTGAGAAAGTTTATATGCAAGATGCTTACCTTAGATGTGTTAATCTGCCTAACATGAGAAACCTTAAAAAGCCAATGGTATGTGAATACCCAAAGAAATGTATATAAGCCATTACTATATACACAAACAGTGGGGTTATCATACTAGTTAAGATTAATATTTAATATCATGGGGAAAATGGCATATTTAAGAATGATGTTTATTTAGCTAGATAGAACCATTTGAATTTAAAATATAAGTGTTTATTCTGAAATTTTAGTATAATTACATCATTTCTCCCTCCCATTTCCTCCATATACTTTTAAGAAATTATGATTAACTTATTTTCTACTTATTGAGTAGAAGGAATTAAGATTGATAATTCAAAAGACTGTATATTAAAGATACACAACTCAATTAGTTATGTCTATGTACTGTGAAATAACCACTTAAGTCAAGCTAATTAGAATATCTGCCAACTCAATAAAAAGAATTATACTTTATTAAAGTTAGTAACAACATAAATTCCCTGACAAATCCTGGTTAATCCTGACTCCCTTCTAGAGATAACTCAGACATAAGTGACTTATAATGTTGTCCTTGTCATTAACAAAATTTCATTTTTGTTATCAGTGTTATACGGTAACATAGGTACCGCACTCTATCCTAGTTCCTTCTAGTCTGTTCCTTGACAGTAGTCGTTATTAAACAGCAGTCCCCTTAATGACCATTTCTCATTCGAAAATGCACTTACTCTGTGCTGTGTATAGTCTGAACGTATGTAACCTCTCCCGTTTTACCCCTACAGTGCTGTGTTTAAGAGTTGAGGCCTTTAGTTGATGAGGCAAATAGGTCAGAAGGGTAGAGTCTGTGTGAGAGAGACTAGTATACGCTATATAAGGAATCCCTAAAGAAGAAGGAAAGACTAGTTCATGTTCCATGTCTGTCTGTGCGTCTGTTCATATCTACTGATTTCCATCACGATGTTCAATTGCAACCTGAGAGCAGACATCTACAAAGCAGAAAGATGACTCTCACAGACACACTTAACACACTGGTAGCTTGTTCTTGGATTTCCCGGACCCAAGAACAATAGAAAACAAACATGCTTTTGAAGTTGCTTTCTTTAAGGTGCGTTGTTAAAGATGGCCAAACTAACACTGCACAATTATGAAATCACACAATATAACATCTGGTACAAGTACCTGAATTTTCAAATACAGGGCTTTTCAGCCTAAATTTGCTACTTCCTCTTTATCTGTAGCAACTTAACTGCCTATAAAGCTATTCTAACTTAGTATTATATAATATCAGCTAAATGAAATTAAATAAGACAAATGTAATGTAAAAGTTATAACATGGTAATAGAATTTTAATTCTTTCCGGAAGCGGGGGAGGTCTTGATTTCTTTAAGCTGTTGTTTTCCAATGTGCTGAAGAATTTCACCTTGAGGACTAATGCTTCAACAAACATGGTGGGGGATGGACAGATCAAGCAGTCTATAACAAGAATTTAAAGTGTATTTATCATCTTAACATGACAGCACACCAGGAATTCGCAGTTATTTGTCTCTGGAACCTTGGGACAAACCGTGAACTAAGAAAATAACACTGCCCTCTAGTGACCACCAGCTTCCTGAGACAGGGGAACTCTGGAGGGCTCATTTCAGAATGTGGATTCTTTTGGAGCCTATGGCAGACTAGGAACTAAATAAAAACGAATAGACTTAGCAAACATACCGATGTAGAATATTATTCAAGAAGTAAAGAGGTGAAATGTTTTCTAATAATGCCAATTTAAAATGGATTTTCTCTGTTTTTCTCACTCTACTGTTTCTAAATGCATGAATTTTTTTTTAAACCAAGTATATTCAGGAAACATATGTGAGGAAATGAATCATTGGTAAAATTTCCAGTTGGGTTTTGCATCATAAAAACGGAAAGGAATTCCAAAATAAACCCTGTCCTTCCCAAAGGTGAATTTAAAATCACTTTGATTTGAATTACTGTGTAGTTTAACATAAACACAATAATTAAACATTTCCAGAATGAAATGACTATTAATGAGGAAGTATACAAATTTTTTATGAAGTATTTAAAGGGAGTGGAGATGATTTATTGGTATTTTTAAAGTTCTGAAGTTCATGTTTAATTAGATCTTAGTTTACATATTTCAAGAGACATTATTATCTTGGTATATTAATATTGCAGTAGAGCAGCCGTCTAGAATCTTGTGGGTTAAATTTTTCCTTAATTTTTTTCTGCTATATGCTGATTCCAGATTAAAAGAAATAACAGAGCATTTCTCTAAAGGTTCAGATAAACACCAAACTCTGAAATGACAATGACTTTCCTGAGAGAGGCGAGAAAATTGTATAAGGCATCTTCAACAGGCAGTTCAGAGAAGATGCTGTCTGTGTCCACTCAAGTATATTTACTGAACTGTATCCCTAAGGTATTCTAAGTCCTGATTTGAAATAGTCTAGTGGATACATTAATTACTTTTATCTTTCAAGGGAAATTATTGCTTCTTTGAAAACACTACTTATTATCCCATCACCCTTTGGGGACAATATTTCATACGTTGACAACAACCCTAGCTTACCAGTGTCAATATTTTGCTAAGTGTTAATTTGGGACTCTCCAGGGCACAGATACATTCAAGACAAGAAAGGTGTCTGCTTTATATACATTTCTTATTATTCTTAAAGGAGGTTCATTTGGTGCTACTTCTGGACAAATGTGCAGATGGGACCCATCTTTTATTCTAGTGGGTAGTAATACTTAATAGGAGTGATGCTGTTGCCAGAATATGATTTACACAGGTATCTGAAAACTATCTCATCAACATAAAAGAATACTGAGTTTCCAAATATATGTTATACAGTTTGTGATTAAGATGTATGAATGAGACAGAGATTATCTGTGATGGAAATCCATTAGTGATCCAGAAATAATTTTTCTATTATGAATATCAGCACTTTATTAAGTTATTGTTATGTGGCAGATAAAGAATTAGATTCCTTCTATATGTAATTTCCTCTGTTTATTTTATTTTGTTACTCTTTGTTGCTGATTTTGTTGTTGGGAGTGGTGCTAAAGCAGAATTTCATCATACGGCCTAGGCTGGCTTGAAACTGGTTATGTGTGCCTTACGTTCCTAGAACTCACTACCCTCTTAGTTCTGCCTCCTAAGTGGTTGGGTTATAGACCTTCAACACCATTCATAGCTTCTTTATTGTAAATGCACAGAATAGCCACTGTTGATCCTCAGTTACGAGCACAGTATGTTTAGGCATGATGCAAATTTATGTTTTTATGCTCACTAAAGTTCTAAATGTAGATCTGTGGGTGCACTTATAATTACAAATGATTTACATCTGTACACTTGTGTATCCTTTATCATAAACATGTACTTTCCTCTTTATATCTTGCAAGAGATTCTTATTACTGTGATGGTCGAGTTCCTTGTTTTACTTCGATTGAAACAAAATACTTAGGTCTCATATACCAACTTATATTTTTAGGATTTATTTTGAGATTTTAATGTTTTGAGAAATGCTCACCTGTGCAAAACAGAAATGTTTGTGTATATGCTTACTACTGCAGTATGTACACACACAGCTCTTAAAAATTTATACTTTGTTTTAAATATTTAAGTCTTTAACCATCCAAAAATAATGATTTGAAATAATATGTTCTCCCATTTTCTTATATGTATAACAAATTTTTATTTTCATCAAATGTGCTCTTCCTTTACATTAATTACACTCACAGTTCATATCAGATGCCATAGATCAGGATACTTGTACCTGCATCTTTTTTTTTTCCTTTGGTGATTTTCTCCAATCACAAAGATAATACTCTAAATTACTGTAACTTTGTAATAAATCCCTTTGTTTGGAGGTCTAATTCTTCTTTCTCTGTTAGTTTTTTACCTTTTGTTCACACATTGTAAAGTTAGATTTCATTTAAAAAACACTATTGTGGTTTCGATTGACATTTCATTGAGTTTATAAATCAACTTGTAAAATATTAGCATCTGTGTTTACCTTAGTTTTACCATAAAGAACACAGTATCCATACAGCCATTCATATCTTCTCTTACATTTTTTATTGTTTGCTTTCATATGCAATTCTCACACTTTTTTGTTAAGTTTATTCCAGGGTAATTAAACAACTATTGGCCATGTAAAATAAAGTATTGCAATTAAAAAATGTTTATTACTTAAATACCAAAAAATACTTATACTTCCCTATAGCAAAGCAATTAGCTTTTTGAAATACTAAATGAATGGCCAGTCACAACAGATCACTTGCTTATACTTTACAGTAATTGATTATGATGCTTTATCTTTGTAACTAATTTGTTACTAATTTCTAAATATTTACTTATTTTAATATTTATATATGTTTTACATACATGTATGCATGTCCTGGCATCCCCACAATCATACCCACAAAGTCCACAGAAAGGTCCAGGTCTCTTAGAACTGGAGTTGGATGGTTATGAGCCAATGTATGAGTGCTGGGAACTGACCCTAGGTCTGAGTCCTCTGAAAGAGCAAGTCTTCTTTATGACTGAGCCATTTCTCCCTCCCCTATTTTGTGTTTTATTTGGCAGAATCTTATTGTTATTTTCATATCTTTAAAAAATATTTCTGATAATACATTGGTAATATATTTACATAATTTCCACTCTTCCTCTCCCCTCTCCAACTACTTCTGTGTTTCCTACTCACTCTCAACTTTACTTTTGAAATGATTTTCTTTCTTTCTTTCTTTTTCTTTTTCTTTTTTTTTTGTTTTTTTACAAATATACATCCTACCATGTCCCTTTGGTGCTTTTTGTATGCACATGTGTTAGGGCTGGCTACTTGGGATTGGATTACCTACTGTTTTGCCCCTATTGAAAGCTCTTCCCTGGAGAATACTAATTCTTCCTCTTTCTGAAGTCATTGATATCCTTCACCTCTTCTACAGGTGGGGCCTTGTGAGATTTCCTCAACGATGTTGTTGATACGTCAACTTGTGTGGTTATTATTTAGGTCTTATTTACAAATTTGTATTAGTGAGATTTCACAAGTGCAGCCTTTTCTTGTCTAGAAGACTATTTCACTTTAGGAATCCTGGTCCGCTGCCTTGTACAATCTTAATGTCCCTTCTTCTATGATGTTCCCTGAGGCAATATTCCAGAGTTTGAGAATAAGAGAGGATGAACTGGTTACATTCTTTCATAATTCTTCTTTTGCTCCTCCACTAAAAGCAATGTTTTAGTTTTATTTAGTTTATTTTATTCATAGGAGTGTTTAACTTGTATGTCCCTGTCCCTCAACTGTGTGCTCAGTACCCACAGAAGAGGACTTTGAATCCCCTAGAACTGAAGTTATGGATGGTTGTGCACCCCATGTGAGTGCTGGGAACTGACTCTGGGTCCTTTGTAAGAGAAGCTCTTAACCACCAAGACATTTCTCCAGGCCTCTCTCTATTCATTTCTAAGAAAAATTGGAGTTCAACAAAGAAATGAGTAATGTAAAAATAAAATATATTTCAGGGAATTCTTTAAATTTTTTCTTCCATATTTCTTCTTGCTTTCTCTTTGTCTTCTTTCTTACCATCCTACTTTCTTTTTTCTTTTTCCTCCACCAAAAGCAGAATACATCAAATGTTGGAAAGAATAACATTTATAGGGTAGAAAATGTCTTGTATTTTACAATAATTTGTGACTCCTTTCCTTACAAGATGTTGCAGATGAATAATACAAACATCAGAAAGTAGAAATAATTTTCCCATACCTGGAGAGAATTAATAGTAGTCTTTAAATTCTGACAACTTTTCAAGGCCTGTAACTTACAAAATATGCTCTACTGAGAATCTGTTTTTCCCTCCTCTGATTTGTCTCACAATCTTACTGGATTTAATTATGTCCTTGATAACTAGATTTCAATCTTTAAAAAAATCTTTTAAAATAAGTATTTGTGTTGATTTATGTGAGATATATTTACTAGAATTTTTGCACATTCAATCACTTCACAGAAGATTTATCTAGGGCCATTTTAATGGATGGATTTACATATGACTTCTGGGGGTTACAATAAGAGTTATGGCAGTGCACCTATGTATGCTTTTTAAGTTTGTAGCGTTTAAAAATGTATTTCTTCTTTCTTTATATGTGTATAAATTTACTGCATTTCATGTAGAGAGATGATATCTTCTGATAATAGTGGGACTTTCATTGACTTTTCAAATTTTTTTCTGTGATACCATGAACTCACCAATGTAAATTTACTGTTAGATACACATACATTATGAATAAAGACACAATGAAACATTGCTAATAGTAAGATTGCTATCAATACATGATTTATGTCTGGAGTCAATTAAATTTTGCTTTTACAGAGTACTGCCATCATGTTAGGCCTGAGGATAAAATTCTGTGAAGACCAGTCATTGCTTCTGAGAAACATGGGTGTGATAAAACAGTAGACAGGAAAAAGTCAGTGATGTAATCCTGGAGTTGACAACCAGTTGAGAGAGTTAAGTAGAGATTAGTTGACATAAAGATATTGTTTACCTCTCTGAATGGCTTTGTGAGAATCGAGGCAATGCAGGGGAACTTCAGGTTTGATGCGTAAACAGACACACATCCTTTTATGAGTGTTCTGACTGAAGAGGAGGTGGCGCTGGCTAGAACTACAGTGGTATTTCAGAACCCAAGCATGCAGTGAAACACACAGGCTTGATGGGAGATGAAATTCGAGATCTTGACTTGGCTAGTGAGTTGTCTGGCAACTGGGACGTGATGGAGATGGTTCATGGGAACTATTGGAGCTAGCTTATTACATTTCACGGGTTTCCTCCCATAGTCTTTGATGCCTTTTTATTCTTCATGTTTTGAATATGAGATCAAAAGGCATAGTCTGGGTACAGAATTTACTTTCTTCAATTTCTGTGGCTTCGGGCAAACTACTTGACTTTTTCAGATTCCTTTATAAGTCGTCTTCAAAATGCATGAAATACTTTCTTTCTTACAACAGTTTGTAACATAAGAAAACATCTTTTATTCATCGAAGTACATTTTGTGTATCAGATGATCAGGCAGTGGGCCCAGCTGCTGTGATATATACTGTGTCAGCTTTAAAGAGGTGATGTTGCTGTCACTTCTTGGTTTTATGTACATTTGGAATAATTGTTTTTATGTTTCTAATGAAAATTAAGTTTTGGAGTTAAAGTCGTTCATATATTTGGGGATACACATTTACTTGTTATAATTTAATAGTTGCCTTCATTTCCTACCTCATTAGCAGCACCGCTTAGCTAAATAGCTTAAGATTGTGGTCCTCAACCAGGGCTACATTGTTACAATTATCTGGAAAAATTGTAGGAAAGGTATCCAGATACTACCCCAAAACCATGGAGCTGAGAATTCCTGGCTGAGTGGCTCTTATTTTGTAACGGCCGCCATCTATGAGCAGTCAGAGTCCTACCTTACGGAGCTGGTCTGAGGGTCACAGTAACAATCTGTTCTAAAGCAACCTATGCAAAGTGACTTTAAAACATTTTAGAAACCTTGTGCTCATAGGGAGATCAGCAGGCACTAAGAGAAACAGAAGACAACAAAGGAAGTCAAAGGCAGCCATATGTCAGAGAGCAAAAGAAAAAGTTTGTTGGAAATCCCATCTCCACCACACCATTTTTAGTCCGTTGTAGTGATTGTGTCCTTGTGGCTTTCTCTAGTACTACAGAATTCATACCTCAGGCCTATCTAATGATTAAGAACAGGAACAAAGACCATCTTCGGAATGGATGGCGCTATGAGAAGGGAAGACATCTAGGGCAGCTTCCTAAAACCACTTATTTCTAATCTTCAGTGATCAGTCAATAAAGTATTTGTTGCCTGCTATTTGCTTCTTTTCTTTATTTAAAGTCAAGCTTAGGAGGTGGTGTGTGCAGTGGTTAAAAGCACAGGTACTTGAGCCAGAATCTTTAGGATGGCGTTTTGGTTCTAGAAATTTCATGTTGTTTTTGTTTTTGTTGTTGCTGCTGCTGCTGCTGGTGGTGGTGGGTAAAATCTTAATATCAGAATGACATGTTCTGTCATATAGAAGAGATATTATTAGTAATTACATTCTAAAGTTTCAGGGGGAGATTTAGTGTTAATAAATGCAAATTGAATGGTAAAGGTAGGTAAGTGTGTTTACTAACATCTATAGGATCTATTCCATATAATTCCTTTATTCAAGCATGAAGAAATATTTTAACAGTGATCAAATGTAAATGAATTTCTTTTAAAAAAGTTAAAACACTAAAACAACAAAAAGACCCTATATATTTAAACAAATGAATCACAGTTTTACTAGATAGGGTCTTATTTCAAATTGGTAATTTGCAACAACTAAGAACTTAGCGTTCTTAGTCAAGTGAGCCACACACAGAAGAGAACTATCATGGCGTTACTTATATTTAGAATCTAATAGTTGAGTTCACAGAATCAGAGGGTAGAATAATGATTACTGGGGCTTGCCGTGGTGAACTTTGGAGGGAAGATATTAGTTGAAGATTATTAGTAGACGGGAGAAACAAGTTCCGATGACCAATTGAGTAATGTGGCAATTGTAAGTCAGTAATGTATTATGTATTTTACAATACAGAAAAGAGTGGAATTAGTGACTTTAGTGCAAACAGATGGTAAGTGTTGATGCAATGCAGGAAGTGACGCATCTCTTTGTTAGTGTAGTGTGGTCATCTTACATTGTGTGTTCATGTAAATATTTCACATTATACCTAATGAATGTGTACAGTACTTATTTGTCAATTAAAAATAAAATAATATTTAAGAAGAGGTAATTGGAAAGAGTGTTGAAAACATGATGGGACAATACAAAAGTAACAACAGGCCTTGTCTCACTGGGATAACTCCCATTGTCAGGCCAGGGCAGTACCCATAGTTTAAGGTGAAGCTGGAAGAGGAATAGAGCGGCTGGACTCAAGAGTTGGAGGCGAGTGTGTGTGGATTGGTAGGCTGTGTAGAAATGGAGGTAGTTCCAGAGAGAGGGCAGATTACAAATGCGGTTCCTTTTAGAACTCTCTTCAGCTTATCAGAGAGTACTGATTCCTGTGATGCCTGATCTGGAGTTGTAGAACATATAGTGTTGAGACCACAGGCTTCTTAAAACTAGGGTAGTATAAGAAATTGACCCACAAATGCAAAAATATATTAAAGTAATTATATCATTAACAGAAAGGAGAAAAGTCAGTTTTATGGCCATTGGGAGCAGAAAGATTTTCTTTTCCCCTCAGGAAGCTTTAGTGAGATGAAAGGAGCCCCACGAGATTCTTGAAGGACTTGGCATTAGTCATGGTCCTTAGAGAGCAGGGCGAGACCTGCAACTGCAGGTCAAGGTTGCTTTTCATTTATACTTGACTCTGTTTTGACCCTTGTCTTGTTTGTTCAGGTAGGATTGTGTCTAAGCAGAGCCTCTGCATCTGTCCTGAACCTCAACTGCAGCCTTATCCTTTTACCTATGTGCCGGACACTCTTGGCTTATCTTCGAGGATCACAGAAGGTATGAAAAATCTGTTTATGAATTTCTGTGGAAAAATCAAGTATAAGAATCATGTGTTAGTTTGCTGTTTTTTTTTTAATTGATTTCCTTTAGAATTTTTCTTCTTGGTGATGGTAAGGGACACAGCCATTGTAAAAGTGGTCAGAAAACTATTCTGCTAGACTAGTGCAGGACAGAGAATTGCAGACATCTCATGCTTTCAGGTACTATTTTCAGTACTTCAGAACTCTCATGACTCCTAACAACAACTCTACGATCAGATATCACTGGTCTATTTTAAGCTTGAGGACCTGAGGTGTAGAGAGTATGGCTTGACCAAGATCAGAAATGAGGGAATGACAGAGCTAAAAGTTAATTCCAGTTCTGAGCTTTTTTTTCCACTGTATCAGACCTCATTGAGATCTAAATTTTTCCTTAACAAAATGCACAAGTGCAAACCTGAGTCCTGTGGCTTTTGAGTATTGTACAGAGTGATTGCTAATACGTGTAATTTTTCATTGCTTAACACACATGACTCATTTTGAGCTATGCAAGAGGCTGAAATAGATGCCTCTATTGGGTAGCAATTCTTATCTATAATGCTTACTGTTGCAAAGTGAGAGAGAATAAACAAATTCTGTGTCATTATTTAAGAATTCAACTACAATTTTTTTGGGTTTGATTAGTCTTTTGCATATGTGTGAGCATGAACATGTTTGTATGCGTGTGTTGTTTCTTCACCAAAATAATCAGGGATACACGGGTAGATAATTAATTATGTTTTCTGAGCTGTTGTCAGTGATCTGTGAAGTGTGCAATGCTGATTTACTCTAGCAGAACTTATCAGTTTTATTTTTCAGGGAGTTATATTTGAAAAGTCTTGATCTTAATGCAGTCATTTATGAAAATAACATTCCCCAGGTTGCCAGTATTCTTAAATGGTAGGATTTGGTCCCTCTGGATGGACATTGGCTTGGCATGAAGAGAAGGAATATTAATGGCAGATTCCGGGACGTTCCCTCCAGATTTCTCAGTAGATAATAGCCTTAAAGAGTTGCTGCCCAGTGCGAATCACAGCTGTTTAAAGATTCTTGGCTATTATGTTTTTACAAAATCTAGCGGGTATTTAAAACCATAGATGTGATTGGCCTAACTAAAAAATAACCTTACTTTGCAACAAAAAGGAAGTCATGTATTCTATCAAATATAAACATTTAAAACATATGCCAAGTTATCAGACAGTTTTACCTATGTTGTGACGGAACCACTGCTGATGACAGTTGGAGACAAATGTCAGCACAGACATAAGTACAGTGATGTTTGCTTTGAGCAATGTAAAAACACAGTGTGGTTTCTAAGCTCTTTATCTAACAGTATGTCTTTCAGTTTTTTACAGATTAGTAGTATACTTGCTCACATTCATTTGAATGCCTTCAGTGAATAATTATGTCATAATTCCTTCAGTTTTGACTAATAGGCTTATGTTGTATTTTCACATATTTCATGATATTAGCACTGTTGCAATGAAAAAAAATATATATATATTGACTGATTGTATTACTCTTACCATATTAATTTGTTTTTATTTAGGTTCCAAGCAGGAGAACAAGAAGATTATTGGATAAAAGTAAGACGTTCCACATAACCTGTGGCATAACTATCTGTATTTTCTCAGGTGAGAAAGTTGTAAATCATCGTTTTTTTCAAAATTGTCCACCTTATCAATGTAGAATATTTGATTTCCTTCTGTATGTTTTCTCCTACCATGAGCTTACTTAGTGATTTTCTAATTATGTATTTTAGTCACTCTTCTTGTGAGCCTGGAGATAGTTGTGAAAGGAAATAAGAACATGGGCATTTCTTTTTTTTTAATTGATTTTTATTGAGCTCTACATTATTCTCTGCTCCCCTCCCTGTTCTCCCCTCCCCTTCAACCCTCTCCCAAGGTCCCCATGTTCCCAATTTACTCAGGAGATCTTGTCTTTTTCTACTTTAAACATGGTGTTTCTTATGGCATTTTGCATTAAGTTGTTCTAGATGCTGGACCCAAGGTCATAGTGACTTTCTTATAATAGTAAATAATATCATTTGTAAAGTTTAAAGTAAGTAGACTAAGCATTTCCAAGCTTAAATGTAATATTGTATGACCATATGTGAATGAAAATTAGAATGTGAGATTTTTATTTAAAATATTATTCTAGCTCAAGATGTATTTAGACAGCATTTTTTATATTGACAGTTGAGTAGAAGAATAGAATTTAAATGCATGTAATTTTATGTTGACTCATTTCAAGTTAGCAAATGTAAAGTGAGAAACTTTTCAGAGTTGATTCAATGTAAGTTTTAATCTTGAACATTTATACATAATATGGGTTTGTACATGAATATAGTGACATATACTCATAATACAGTAGCATATTGAATATTTCCACTGCTCCAGTTTGTCTTTCTCTTCTCTCTGACACTATTTTTTTTCCTGTCTACATAGTTTTCTCTTTCTTTCTCTTTCTCTCCCCCCCTTTTTTGGATGTCAGATAGCTAAAACCATAGAATGAATTGGGTTTTATGATTTGCCTTGTTCATTAGATCAACTAAATTTAAGTTCCTTCCTGTATTTTTATCACTTAATGGATAATATTATTTCAGAGTTGACTGGTATTTATTCCACTGTCCTAATAAGCGACAGTTCATTCATTTGCCAACATCCTGGTTGCTTCCAACTTTTGTCAATTTTGGATAAAGTTACTGTAAAATATTTTGTCTGTGTCTCTGTTTTTCTCTTTATCTCCCTCACCTTTTCTTCCCTTCTTCCCTTGTCTCTGTCTCTTGTATGTATATGTGTGTTTTGTAGATATTAGGACTCTAAGCACTTTGGGTAAGTGTGAGAGGGAGAGGAGTTGAAGTTTTCATCCACAGAAGCCATCCCCCCCTCGGTGAAACAGAATTCTAATTTCAGCATCTGACATGCTGTGTTCTGGATTTCACAGTCATTCTTTTATGTAATTCTTGGTGTTTCTTATTTCATTTTCTAACTTTCAGGAATTGCAAGCTTCTCTAGTTTCCAGGCCATGTTTTCCTTTAAACCAGGAAGCTTCATATGTTATTTTAAACTGTAATGGTTTATTAGCAAGCACAGAACATTTATGTCTTTCTTTTCTGTCTCCATCACTGCACAGATAAATTTAAGGCTAGTAGACAGGTTATGGAGTCAAAGTACATGAGTTTCTTTATCTAATGCATTATGGGAGAATGCTAACTTATACCTTACTTAAAGTACAAAATGAGCCTGGGGAAGGAGGAGGTATAGCAGCCTCATTGAACAGATCCTTTGCTCCCTGCTTTCCCATCTTTAGATAATTTTCTTCCCTGGCTATGACAAAGTGAGTTGTCTCGAACCTCTAGTAATTCCGAAACATGCATCTTTTATATGCCGTCAGAGTTAGGTGAGCACTTTGTTAGCAGTGCTGTTACAGGTGGAATATTTGTCAAGTGGTGATCACTGTTTTCCCTAGATTTTCTTCCATGACATGCCTCTCAACACTTTACTGTTGAGCTTAAAGAATTATCTATTCATTGTGAAAAATTCAGCTGGTTAATTTGGGGATGAATGACAGTGAATTATATAAAATAGAGTAGACTGGAGTTATGGAAAAGATGAAGGATGTGGATCCCAATGATATCCAGGAACCAATTTAGTAAACAAATGCATGCTTGTATTGATAGACACAGAATGTAGGAGGAGAAAAAGAGAAGGGGGGAAACACACACACACACACACACACACACACATACACACACACACACAGAGCAGAGGGTGAGAGATGGGAGACATTGAGTTCGAATCTTCTTTAGATCTTGAACTAAATTACTATGGTTATTTTACTGTAGCTTTTCAAAATTTAGTAAGTTATCAACATTCAGGTGATTTTTATTTTGTGTTTAGAATAGTTTCACCCAAATATTTCATTGCTTAGATAACTATTGGAGTTTGTTTATGGAGAACTGTTGACTTCTAGACAAAGAACTTGTGTTGAAAGCCCACTGACTTATACCTGGTGTGGTTCCATAGGTGTGCATGTTGCTGCCCACTTGATGAATGCCCTCAACTTCTCAGTGAACTATAGTGAAGATTTCCCTGAACTGAATGCAGCAAGATACCAAAATGAGGTGGGTGGTCCTTGCCCTTCCATTTTCCTTTTGCTTGTCACTAGATAACTAGTGAGGGTCTGTGATTTTTACAGAAAATTTGTACCTTGCTGCTTCTTTGAGTGCTTTTAAAATGCGGTTGTCAAGTTGAGTTTTATTCCCTTTCAATAGAAATTGCAGGTAATTACTGTTCTATAGTTTCTCCTGCTGAAAAATGGGAGTTTGCAGTGTCTACTTTTTGTATCCTGCCATATTCAGAAGGTTGCCACTCAGATCTACTTTCTGACTCCCAACAGCTTTTGTCTAATTCCTCTCGGTTAGCTGAGAGTGTCGACAGTGCCAATCCTAGGTAAAAATACTTTAATGACTCCCTTACTGTGCTGGGGGAAAAGGGCACAGCTGCAGGCTGATTATTTGTGGATACTAAATAATGAATTTACTTGACTTACGATGTTAGTGTGTTTTCATGATTCTTTTGTTTCCATGAAATAGATGACCTTGAGCTGAATTTCCTAGCATGCGTTATCTGACTTAGGGATGCTGTTCTTTCATTTCATCTCTTTGTTCTTGAGATGAGATTGTATGTGCTGAGCCAGAATCAGATGCACAGCACATGTACAGCTCTGGTTAGGTCTCTGTTGCTCAGTACTTTCACATCGTCTTCCCAGGACCAAGGCTGCAACCAAGCCAAACTGCTCTGTCTCCATGCCCTTTTAAGATAAATGACAGTGACTTGCCCTCTTGTTAAATGTTCCCCTTGTTCCATACTCCATTTAGTCCTTCACATACCATTAGAGCTTTCTCAGCCAACACCGCTATAATCAAATAATGTTTGATGAATCTGTTGCCTCTAGGACCATCTGTAAACATTAATATGATTTGATTAGTATGACTAGGGCATGGGAATTGATACTTTTAAAAGGATGACCAAGTGATTATATACCAAGTAAAGCACTGAGATTCGCTGGAGAATCTAGCTTCCTAGCCTGTCAAGTGACAACTCTTCATAAGTCATGTTTTCAGGCTGAGTTCTGTTTCTCTTGTCTCCACTCACTCTCACTCAACTCCCTGTGCCATCCTCTAGCCTTTCCCCACATTATCAATATTTGCTTCTTTCTAGTTCTCATTATTATCTCTTTAGCGTAACATTTGCTCTTATGCTCCCCTTTCTATAATTCATACTCCTTTACACCTACAGTAGTTTTCCTGTTTCCATACTATCAGCTTATAGTTAGTTATCCAATATTCCACTGTCTTGGCTCTTTTTTAGTCTTTTGGGTGGCAGATTGTGAGGAGGTGACAGGACATGTCTGTGTTGCCCTGGCTGTACTGGAACTCACTTTGTAGACTAGGCAGGCCTCGAACTTGCAGAGTTCCACCTGCCTTTGATTCCCTGAGTGCTGGGATTAAAGGCATGTGCCACCATGGCTGGCCCATGTTTTAGAGTTAAAAATTATTTTTTGTTGGGCATTGAACACAAAGTATTTAAAAGCTATCTTAGTTGTAGAGTCTGGAGGATAATAAATTTCTAAACTTACATTATTCTGGGCAACATAGTGAGACCATAATATATGTTCAATTTTGTAATATAGTTTAAGTCTCAGTGTTATTGAAGAGTAAACATTACAGACAGCCTGTAATCAGGTCAATGGTCAGGTCTTCAACCTTATCCAGCGCTTCCCTTTTCTCAGGTAGGAAGACTTCTCTGATTTTGCTTTTTATAATGCAAAAATGTCCTGAGACTTAATTGAGTTGTTATTCACACTGTAAGAGTGCTGCTCTAATTCCTAATACAGGGCAACAAACCTTGCAAACGTCTTGTGGAGCTTTATGCCATGAGCACTTTATTTTCCAGTGAAATATTTTATTCTTTTCTTTTCTCAGGATCCTAGAAAGCTTCTCTTCACAACTGGTAAGTTGTTATTCATTGTTTTTCCTTAGATTCACAAAGGTCTTTGGAAATAAGCATAGTCAAATTACCACATTCTGTAAGTGATATTAATAGTCCAGCTGTGATTGATGCTGCAGTGCCAACTGAGGGAAGGAAACAGATAGTTTGGAGCTCAAATAAACAAAGAGTAAAAGCAATCAGTGACATTGGCTTGTTGTACATTTTTTGACAAGTTCTTTGAATGAAAAGTTATAACCCTCATGCCCCCAGAAGGCCTGCTTTGAACTGTGTCTGTTGGTGTGGAAGATCAGATACATGTCCTGAGTACCTGCTCTCAAAGTTTAGAGGGAAAACACCAGACTCTTGGCGTCAGTGTAGTTCTAAAAATTGAGTCATCTTACACTGATAAGCGAGATTTGATTTTAAAAATCAATAAGCAAGATAGTTACTTATGTTTTGGGTCTGTGTTACCTTTTCCATTTGTGATTGATTGTTCCTTTTTAAGACTATCCATTCAAGGTCATTCAGACAGGGCAGCTTGGTGCAATTATGCATTGTAAAGGCTACTAATTAATCATTTTCATATGAGTAGATATAAATAAATAAGGATACATTGCCAATTTTCCTTCTCAAAAAATACAAGTATATATCTTTATTATTTAAGGGGCTCAAGTACTTTCAGATAAATAAGGATAATTCATGTAAGCAAGTTTATACAACTGTACTAGTGATTAACTTTAATCTGTTTTTCTTGTGTTTTAGAATTTATGTCCATAAGTGGCTAATGGATTAGAATTTAGCTTAGTTGTTAGCCAAGAGTGTGTTAGAAGCCATTCAATGTTTCAAGGATGACTCTGTGTTTATCACTTTGAGTCCCCTGTGCTATAATTTCTGTGTTCTTCAATCTGACTGCATTCACTACTGGACCAAGATTTTTTTTAGATCAGCTTAATTTTATATTAAACATCTAATTTTACACTTTAAAAGTCTACCAATATATACCAATACTGAACACAAAAGCCACTTGTTTATCTCTTTAATTTGTTACACAGATCTACACAAAATCTCACATAGTAAGAAACAATTTTTGCGTATTTACTTGCATTTACTAGGACCTGGGTTTCTTTTTTTTATTGATTTTTATTGATCTCTACATTTTTCTCTGCTCCCTTCCCTGCATCTCCACTTTCCCCTTCAACCCTCCCCCAAGGTCCACATGCTCCCAATTTACTCAGGAGATCTTGTCTTTTTCTACTTCCCATGTAGATTAGATCTATGTAAGTCCCTCTTAGTGTCCTCATTCTTGTCTAAGTTCTCTGGGATTGTGGTTTGTAGACTGGTTTTCTTGGGTTTCTTTAAGGTAGTCTCAACTATTACTTTTTTGGTCATTCTAATTACAACAGGTTTTGGTATCTTTACCAATTGTATATTTTTTTTCTTAAGTGATCTGAATGAAATAATCTACTTTATACATTTTGATCAGCAGTCAGTTTTGTGAGACTGAATCCCGGGCTTGCACGTTCTGGGTAAAAAGTCTGTGACAGAACTTCATACTCAGTATGAGCGATATGGACTTTTAATCATTTTGAGAGACAAAATTCTGCACATACATTTTTTTTTTTGCTACATTACTCACAGTAGCTAAGAAATTGAACTAGGTAAGATGAACAGCTAAAGAAAATGTGGTACATACATGTGATTGAATTTTATCCATCCTTGGAGAAAAATAAAATCACGACATATACCGAAAATAGGTGGAACTGAAAGTTATGTTATACAAATATGTCAGAACGAAGGCTTATGTGTTTTCTCCCACAACCAAATCCTACTTTAGTGTGTGTGTGTGTGTGTGTGTGTGTGTGTGTGTAAGGAAATCATGGAGGGAGGGTTGGAATCCTAAGTGGTGGAATGGGGAAAAGCGGACAATAGAAAGTATTTGACGTGAAAATGGAAGTGAGTGCATGGGTGAGCCTAAGGGACCTGGGGGAGGAGAACAGGGAGATTCAACAGGAACAAAGTATGAATGCAAATGTCATCATGAAACCCAATATGTTGTATACTAGGTTTAAAAAATTGCAAAAACACATTGGGGATACAGAAAATAAGAGCAACAACAAATTTTAGATAAAGTAATAATTTCATCAAGAGAATTAAAAATCATTGAATTTCTTCTCTGTAGTTTTCAGATGAGATTCAGTATGCTTATGACTTTACCAGTGGAATAACTACAAGACCATAATGTCAGGCCATTTTGAAGATTGGCTGGGTGGTCATGGACTTCCCTTTCATCTTCCAATGACAAGAGTTAAGCCTGCTGTGTTCTCTCCCTCTCATTCCAAGTTTTTCCTACATATCTTCCTTGTTCTGCTTCATGCTGGAAATTCTTTAGTCAATTTGAGGAAAATATTTGAGCTCAGTGCATCTTTGATTGTAGTTCCTCTGAGATGCTTTCTTACACTAATAAGACTTGTGACTCTACAAAGAATTCTTCTGACTCTTTTGAGTAACAGAAGTGAATATCTTAATAATGGAAAACTGTGGCTGTATTCCAAATTACTCATTAAGATGGTTTGTAGACAGATATTTATTTACGGACCAATTGTGGCAGGTCTAGACTAACACAGGAATCCTCCAAACCTAAATGATTAATGAAGGGATATTGAAATTATCAGGAAGTCCATCAGATCACAAATTTTATAGTATGGAACAATCATGGATTCTAACACTCACATAGTTTTTGAGGCTTAAGTAGAGGTTTTTGTTGTGTGTTTGTTTTTCAAATCTTTCCATGTCTAATTAACATTCAGTAAATATATACATATGGAAAACACATCCGATGATTTGCTTTAATATGCATATGAGTTAGTCTTTACCAAAATCAAGACTTCAAATATTTCCATTACCCTGCTCCCAAATAAGATCCTTAATAATTCCTCTTATCTTCTGTCCCTTTGAATGACTCAGCTGCTTTTAATAACTAAAAGATAACATGAAAATTCTAGACTTTACATAAAAATTAATCAGCACATTTTTACATTTTAGTAATGGAAAAACTTTACATCTTTTACTCAATCAAATAATTTAGGGGATTCATTCATGGTGATGCTTAATCCATCAATACTTCTTGTTACATTGCTTATTAATTTTCCAGATATGTGTAGCAATATAACTATTTATCTACTTACTTGCTAATGTTAATGTGAGTATCTATATTCATAACTATTAAAAACAGCTATGAACATTCTCAAAAAAGTATTTGGGTTGATATATGCGTTTTTTTTTGAGTAGATATTCAGGAACTAGGCCACTCAGGGATATTGCTTTTATATAGTCTATTGTCTGTCCTTCAGGGTGAGGTGGACTAATTTCCTCCCATATGGTTGGAAAGTAATCATTTACCAAGAGAAATGGAAAAAGTGCCGTGAAATGAATAGCATAGGGAAAAATTGCACAGAAGACATGGTTCGGGTTAGGTGCATAAGGCAAGGTCATTTTTCTGGATGGCACTAAGTCTGTGTATTTGGAAAAGAACTCAAAATTTTAAGTGCTAGAGATTAGATCCCTTGTTTTATATGTGGCTCTTTAAAGTGAAATTTGTTTCTAACATAGTGAGTATTCTGATATCATTATTAACTAGTTGTTGCAGACACACTGGAATCTGAATGGTGCACACATGCACTCTCCTTACACAGTTTCCAGACTAGTTGTTTTGTTAGTGGGTACCTGTCAGTGAATGCTTTTCTGCCCCGTAGGTGATGCCTGAACAAAAAGAGAAGTATATATACTGCTCCAGATAGAATCAGTTGAATAATTCTTCCTTCTGGTTCAATTTCAGAGTCTCTCATATGGGAAATTTAGGACTTACTATTGTTTACATGATTTTATGAAATTAAAAAATGTAGTGAGATAGGAAGAGTAATTAGTTTTACAGTAATAACATAGTAAGGGATCTATTTACATCTTACCGTAGATATTCTATATCTATTCATTCTAGACATGGTGTATGGTCTAATGCTAAATTTGTAGCTATAAAAATATCATTAATTTTAACATGTCTGCGGGTTTTCTTTTTTATTTAAATAAATTTTATACTGTATCAGAGCATTGGTTTTATATTTTGTAGACATTATTTGTATGTGGAAGGTTCACTGTGTTTGGGTATGAGGGGGGTAGATCAGAGGACAACTTGTGGAAGTTTTTCTACTTTCACTGTGTTAACTATGGAGAAGAAACCTAAACTGTCAAGCTTGGTGGCAAGCACCTTTATCTGCATGCTATCTCACAGCCCATCATGTGTTTTATATGAAGAGAAAATACATCTAGAAGCTTTCCTCAAACACCAGCGTAGTTAGGGTATATCATCGAAGATGGAGAAGACAGATTATCAGAACCTTAGGGCCCGAACATTTATATCAAGGTAGCGTCTTCTATACACTATACAAGTATACATACTTGTCTATATACAAGAGGGGAGCTGCACCCATGAAACCTCAACAACATGATTGTCAAAACAAGATCCACATAATGACCTACCAATGTGGATGAGGGAAATCTTACTTCCAAATGAAGAGCTACAGTCAGTTAATGGCTGCTTTCATTAAACACTATTTCCTTTAAAGTTATTCTCCTCCAAAGACTCAGGGATCCTTGCTGAAGAAGCAGTGGTGGAAAGAATGCACGAGTTAGAAGAGCTGGACAACTATGAGGAAGCAGTGTCTTCTGAGTTCAGCAAGGCAGATGCACAGATGAACTCACAGCAGTTGTAACAGCACAGTCAAGACATGCGAAGCCTAAAATAGGCCCAAATCCTACCAGGCAGAGTGGAGTTGGGCATGGAGTTCCACCCCCAGCCAAGTAGCTATTGGCAATTCTTTGCTGCTGGAAAAGAAAGGTTCAATTGCTTCTAAAAGTATACTTCTGTTAAGTTGACCATGTTCTAGTAGAAAACTACAGATCTGTGAATGTTTGGGTAGTACAAATTGGCCTTGTTGGGAAAGCAGGGGGATGAGGAGTGGACACAAAGTTGTGCGGGGGAACAGTAGGTCTGGAAGAGTTGGGGTGGAGGGTAAATAGAAAGACAACACACTGCACAAGATTCTCAAAGCACTAAGAAAAGGTGATAAGTAGTTGGACCAAGTAGTGAAGTCCAAGAAGTGATACAGAAGGGAGTTAATAGTTCCATACAAGGATAGAACAAGTAAAGGAGGTGAGTATTGTGTTGGAAATTATGGAAACAGGGTGCTCTCGCATTAATTAATCTCATTTGGTAGGCCATGTATGTGCAGAAGTAGGCATGCCTTCACCATTATGAGCAGAACATTCGGCAATGCTGCTCCAGGAACGAGAGTCTGCCTTGTCTGAAATACTTTGAAGCTGTACTGATTTTCTTAACCGCTTGTTTGAGGGTTTGTATACACAGAGAAATACGATTTGAATTGGCTTTCCACTGAATGGTGTACTATACTTTAGATTTTAAGGTCGTAATTTTAAAACTTTCTTCCCGGTATTAAGTTAAAATACACTTGTAAATGCGTTCACAGTTCCAGGTCTGACGGGTGTCTGCATGGCGGTGGTGCTGTTCCTCATGGCTACAGCTTCTACCTACGCAATAAGGTTAGTGCCAGCGTGACCATTTCGCTCTTCACCTGTCCACGCTGTCCAGGTTTCTGTCCATTTATACTCATTTCCATGCAAATAGGAAAAGTCTTGGGTGACTAAAGTATTTAGACAGTGTGGTTACTAGCGGGTTCTTGTGGGTTGGCACAGTTGCAGTAGAGACATTTCTATATTTCATTTCCAGATTTTGAAAATTACATTTTACTAGTCAAAAGGAATAATATATGGGAGTTTCTACTGAATACCTAGGGAAGCAGAATTCTTCAGGATCTTTCATATTAAACATAATTGAATATAGCCCTGAATTTGACTGCATACCCACAGAACTTGAGAGTTCCCAGGAATATATGCTTTAAAAATATTTTGCAGCTGGTAGTTTTTGGTTTTGACTATAATATAAAATAGTGTTTTAAGTAAAGCCTCTGAAACAAAACTGACACAAACATCGAGAAAAACTCTGATTCATATTGATTTTTCAAGTTAAAATATTGTGATGGGGCTTGGGAGAGGACCCAGTTGGGAAAGCGCTTGCAACCCAAGCATGAGGTCCTGAGTGCAAATCCATATTCTCAATGTGTAATTCAGACATGGCGCTTATCTGTGATCCCAGCACTGGGCTGGAGCTACCTGTAGACAGATGGATAACTGTCTGGACAGACACATCTACGCTTAGGACACACAACAACCTATCCCTCCACTTCTCCCACACACACACCTTGAAAAGTGTTAGATATGTGTCAGTAGCTCTTGCATGTATTTTTCTCTGAGTGAGCACACTCCATTTCAGAATAGAAGTGTCTCACATATCAATCAAACTTCTTGCTTGAATAAAGCAAAAGAGAGAAAAAAATATCAACAGGTCTCATAGCTTAAAAATATTTAATTATTGCATTGACTGAGATATGAAGGTTAATGAACACATAAATGTGTATACAATTTTAAAATAATTTGAAAATAATATTTTCAAAGGACTCTATGTTTATACTTTCATATACATCTACTCATAATCATACTCCCCTCCCAACCATCACAGAAGATTAGTTCTGCCATTCTGTGGTGTATTTTTCTGGACAAAACCCCTTACTCTTGATTGTTATGTGCCATCCCACCAACGGAACTTGGACTCAAATAAGAGTTTTAAACATTTTCTATGTTAACATATCTTACCTTTCTCTGTCATATACATAGCATATTTTAAGACCTATGCATGTTGAGCTTTTGGGGTTAACTTAAGGTTTTAAATAGTCAATTCTGAAACAGGTACCCGACATGTATGCTTACTTACATTTTTAGATGTAAAACACTTGGCTTAAAAAGTAAGTGTATTTTTATGCTTCTTATAGAAACTATAAATTATAAAGTCTAGGTTTGGGGAAAATAGTCAGTTCTTCCCTACGAATGGGTCTGAAATAGATAAACTTATTTTTAGAGAGCAATAGATACTTATTGAAAGTATTAACATTTATGTAGTATTTGACCTAAAGAGAAAAGCAAATTAGAGAGGCACAAAATTCATATTATGAAGATTTTGGTGACATTCTTTGGGAAAGCAAATGCTATAAATTAAGCAAATGGAAAATAATTAATTATTACTTAAAGAGGGTTTTTAAAGGTTGTTAGGGAAATATTAAAGTCATTCAAAGAACTCTTATAAATATCTACCCTCTACCTCTAATATTTAATAAGTAAATATTTACTCTAAACTCATAAATAAAATAAATCTGTGTGCCTCTCACATATATTCAACAAATGTTGCTTATTTTATATTCTGTCCTCCTACAGAGCAATAACACTATCTTAGCTAGGGTTTCTATTGCTGTGAGAAAACACTTTGACTAAAAACAACATGAGAAGGAATGGGCATGTTTCAGCTTATGAGTCTCAGGTGTCACCTTCCATCACCAAGGTACGTCAGGGCAGGAATTCAAGGCAGGAACTTGGAGGCCACTACTGAAATAGCAGCTGTGGAAGAGCTACTTATTAGCTTCCTCCTCATTTTCTCATCCCACTTATAAATTTAGTACTACTTGCCCAAGGTGGAGACCCTCCACAATGGACTGGGCTTCTCTGCGTCAATCATTAATCAAGAAAATGGCCCCACAGCATATTCTACAGGCAATCTGATGGAAACCTTTCCTCAATTAAGGTTTGTTTTCCCAAATAACACTAGCTTGTATCAAGTTAACAAAACAAAACAAGAGCTAGAACAATTGGCATCTTGTCAAATTGACACATCACTGTATTACACAGTATATTACTTTCCATTATTGTTTATCCTCAAGGTTTCATCTTCATATCAATTTTTTTATATAAAATGTGATAGTTCAGCTTTAAAAATTCAGTTTTTAAAAATCTAGTCTCTTTAAAATGTTCAAGGTTCCTTTAAATTCCAAAATCTCTTCATTGTGTTCTGCACAATCAAAAATAAATTGCTTACTTCTTCTTTCCAAAAGAAGATTCTGGGAACAGTTCAAATGCGATCAAAGCAAAACCCAATGTTCACCAGTGTAAAGCTCTGTGTCGGGGGACTTCAAAGGCCTAGGCATCCCCACTTCTCTGGTTCTGGCATCCACATTCCATGCAACTTGTCTTACAGGCTCAAGTTACTTTCCACACTCGCTGCAGTCCTTCGTTTCTTCCCATGCTGCTAACATCTCCAAAATTCTGGGATCTCTGCTGCAACTGGGCTGCACCTTAGCCAGTATCCTTTCTTGGAGTCTAGTTAGGGACTCTGGCCCTGTCACATGATGCTCAGCATTTGTTTCTTTCTATGATTCCTTCAATCCTGAAGCTTTTTATTACAGCTCTGTCTGTTCCTTTACCAGTGGTTTCTCTGGGCCTCTCACAGTGCCAAAACTCAGCCGCTCTCCATAATCCCTTCATGCCTCCAAAATCAGTACCACCTGGGAAACTCTTACACATTACCCATTTCAGTTGCCAGCCTGAACTTGGCCACTTCTGGACCATGGCTTCTAAGTTCTGACCTGGAGAAAACATTTCCCAGAGGATTTCTTTTCAGTGATTATAGTCTCTTCTTAGTCAAGGTCAGTTTTTCAACACTGGCTGACCAGAACCATGTATTCTTAGTCCAAAATATTGACTATCCCAGATAGAGTCTTTAAGGAACTCTCAAACTTCCCTCTGAAACTTTATATGCCGGGCCAATGTTATCTGCAGTGTCTTTTGCATTAAATGTTCCCATAATAGCTCATTATACTCTGAACATCCATTTTTTTTCTATCCCAGACTTCCAAGTCCTTGCACAACTACCCCCACTGTCACCCCAGAACATGCTTAGGTGTGTCAAAAAAATCCCAGTTTCCTGATACCAGAACTGACTTAGAACGTCTTTCTGTTGCTGTGATGAAACACCATGACCAAAAAGAAAGGATTTACTTCAGCTTCCAGTTCTGCATCACAATCTATTGTCAAAGAAAGTCAGGGCAGAAACTCAAGGTAGAAACCTGGAGGCAGTGACTGAAGCAGGTCACTGATGCTGAAATTTTAGTGATAATTTCATTTCTTTCCATTTCAGTTTTCTTTGAACTTTTTCGAAACATCCTTTGCGGTCAGAACAGTATTACATTGGAAATTACTTGACAATTTAAAATTTTAATACATTAAAAAAAAAACAACAAAAAACGAGCTTAAATTGTGGTGCCTGCCTTTGGTTGCCACGTTCAGGAGTCAGTGACAGGTGGGTATTTGAGTTTGAGGCCAAGCTAGTCTACAAAGTGAGTTCCAGTGAGTTACATAGAGACACCATGTCTCAAAAAACAAACAAATGAAAAGAAAATGCTACTGAAAAGGACAGAAAAATTCTAAATCAGACTACACCATGGTCTTTATTTGAATTAAGAAGTATACATAACTTTCAAATGGTAAGTATTATTCATGAGTTTTGATAGTTACCTTGTGTAGTGAGTTAAGACCCTGATCTCAATAGACGAATGTTAGACAATTGACAGTTCAGTGTTCTTCAAATATGATTTTCAAAATGAATGTTCCTTTTGTGTGACAAAGGTCAAGTCAGACTGAGATAAACTGCCTTGCTTTTGCAGAGTTTCTAATTATGATATCTTCTGGTATACTCACAACCTCTTCTTTGTCTTCTACATGCTGCTGCTCTTGCATGTTTCAGGGTAAGTAAAACAATTTGTACCTGCAATCTATGTTCTCACCTCACCTACAGCAGAAGGGAAACATTTGTGGAAAGGGTGATCCTCTGCATGAGCCAGCGGCTTGTTAGCACCCCCGGGGCTCCACAAGGGACACCCTCAAAGCAATCAGTACTCCACTTACTAGGAGCTGATGTCCTGGTCTTTGAATTCTTTTTTAGTTTCATCACTTTCTTCTAGTTTAAATAGTTTTCACAAATCATAAATAGTATTGGGTAGGAGTACAAATGGCCCCCTCCCATTATCTCATGTCAAGTTTTTCCGAGGAAAGAAAGCTTAGAGAAGCAGGACCCATTGCCATTATATTGTTTTATAAAGTGATTGTCAAGCTGTTAGACAATTTATATAAATTATTTAGTTATTTCAGGGTGCGCATTCAAAATACTTATTCCCTCCTCTCCTCAGTTTTGAATGTCATTGGTAAGGATAGGGATATTAACCAACTTTGCTCCAATTGGAGTGAATATTTATTTTTTGGTACCCCAACTCTAGAACATATCGATGTAAGGCTTCAGAAACTTGACCACATATAATAATCATGAGCCCTGACCAATCATTGCTGCTCAAAACGGGGAGGGCTTTGATAGATGGAACTGAGAACTGTTTTTGTTTCCCCCCCCATGGTGGAGGTCTATTCTGTGGAGACTTAGGCTGCAACAAAAGCATTGGGTACAGCGAATTTCTTTGCATTTTCCCCTGGAAAGCAGCTGCGCTTATACCACGAACGCACCATGTGCTCTCTTCTTTAAATGGCTAATTTGCTAGTTCAGAACTGTGGTCATGGAGGAAACATTGGATCAACATATTCGACTCAGGGTGCCAGTAATTTAAAATACAATTATTCATGTACAATAGGCCAAACATAAAGTCCAATTGTTTCAAATATCTTCTGATATGAAATTCTTAGGATTTTATGAAGATAATATTTTAAAAGCTGCAAGTGGGAAACTAAGGTTGAGAAAGATTCAGTAACTTTTCAGAATTTGCTTAATTAATATTAACTTGATTCAGACATAGGCATTTTGAAGTTTTTTTAAACTTCTAGGCAACACACACACATACTACATGCATATTTTTGAAAGTTGCCCTTCTCATTATTTGACTTTCTATTGTAATATTTCTTTAAAGTTTATCTGGCCTTACTTGGGACTCTAATATCTTTGTCACATTCTCTCCGTTGTTTAGTTCCTTCTCTCCCTCCTTTCCCCCTTCTTTTCTTTCTATTTGGAAGGAGAAAACATGATCATTTACTACTATGTCCATATATTCATTTTGCTTTTATGCCTTATTAAATAAAAATTATGAAAAAAGAAGTTCTTTGCAATTCAAAACAGTAGCCTTTTATGGTTCAGAAACTCAAAAAGTTGTTACTTTAATGGAGGATTATAGTAAGACTTTTTAACACAGTCTTTTTAAGAAAAAGATCTGTTTAAAAAGCTCTTTTTGACTGGGAGAGAGCAGAAAAGATGTGGAGCTCAATAAAAATCAATGAAAAAGCTCTTTTTATAGAACACATATCATAGAAGAAGAAAATTTTAATTTATATAAATAACCAACAGAATAGCTACAGAAGAATTAAATATAAAAAAATCTATTGTATAGCTGAATAAATAACAAAATGAAAGAAATTGTTATAACACCGAAGTGTCATTTTTATCCTTTCACTATATAATAAGCACTACACATTACATATTGCTTTTTTATTGAACTTTAATTTTCACTGAAGTATAGACTGTTTCTGACATGAAGAAAATGGCTACTGGTAGATTCTGAAGCGTGTTCAAAGTTTTTTTTTTTTTTAATTAACAAGTGCACATATCTAGGCAAGTTATTTTCCATTATTTTTTATGCCATTTCTGGGAATTCAGACGCATTTTTACTCCTAAAACACCTAGGTAATATCATCCTCCAGTCTTTTGTTAATAGGAAGGATGTGGAGTTGTTCCAAACAAGATTTATGCATGCATGTTAAGATTTCTATTTAACTGTATACTGTAGACTTGATGAGAACAATCTCTATGTGCTGGGCACCCACGCCTCTGTCCATCAATGTACTGAATACTTGAGGTAAAGAGGAGCAATCTACCATAGGATTTCGGTCTCCCAGAAGATAATTGATTTGAGATTAAAAAAAATCAATAAAAAGCATCAGACTGTATCTTTGAAATACAAACATTTATTTACAGGAATTATAGCAATTCAGGGAATAGATGAATCCATATTGGCTAGAAATTTTAGAAAAGATTTGGCTTCAAAGAAGAGGTGATTCGATTGTTTTGGCCGCTTTTTCTGCTTACATAGATTTTACAGGAAAAGGGTTGATTACATCAAGTGATTTTGTAAGGTTTTGTTTAACTGTAGAATTTTCATATGTACTTTGAACTAGTCCTTTTTTGCTAATGTCAAACAACTTTACTCTTTAGAATTGTGCTTCCTATTTAAATGACTGATAGTAATTCTTTATGTTTTTGAAAAATGATATGAATTCTGATACATATATACATTCTTGGTTGATCAAGTCAGGTTTCCCAGTGTCTATCATTATAATTATTAGCCTCAAATGTACTTCTGTCTTCTGAATACCTGTGTCCCTATGGATTAAATGCCAAATTCTGAAAATGCTCATTTTGATGTGGCAAAGCTCTAATTCCCACAGAGTTTCTTCCTTTTAGATCCCAAATTCATTTCCCTAAACTTTAACCCAGGGATTTAAACTCTATACACACCATCATTCTTAACTTTTGTCATTGGACATGTTATCATTTAACATTGACTGAGTGCTAATCACACGTGTGTGTGTGTGTGGGGGGGGGGTGCTGCGGATTAACCCCAGAGCTTCAGGCATTTGCCATACTAGGTGAATACTCTGCCATGGAGCTATATCACCAGCCCATTGGTGATATAGTGATTTTTTTTTGAGTTTTCCCAACAAGCTGATGGTTGGTTGTTCTTCTTTTCGCTGCTTGTCAGTGCAAGCAGTTACACAACCCAAGGTTGGTGAGTTGGCTGAGAGGGTAAAGGCACTTGTTCCCGAGTCTGGGGACCTGACTTTGATCTCCAGAATCCATATTGTGGAAGAAAAATACTGACCACTGCCAGTTATCTGCCAACCTCTTCATGACACATATGTGTGCATGTGCAAGTGATGATGCGCACACACACACACACTAAAATAAATGAAGTCTGAAAGAAAGAAATTATTCAGAATTTGGGAATCAAAATAAGAAAGCATGAGATGCCCTTGTAAAGGGTTTTGAGATATGTTCACTGTGAGCTTTTCATGTGGTTTTGTTTACAGCGAAATTGAAAAACAAACAGCTTTGGGACTTAATGAGTATGTAAAAATTGTTTTCATAGATGCAACAAGCTCTAGCTTTTGATGCCTGTTATTTCTGTTTACTATTTCTCCATGAACCATGAAGTCTGTTTTATCTAGTCTTATCCAGATCAAATATGATCCCTGTGTTTTTCTTTAAAGCTTGGAGATGTATAGCAACGGAGCTATTTTTACAGTGTTGATTCAAGTGAAAACTTGTAAGTGGCTGTACAAATGCCTGATAGGAATTCAGCTTGTCCAACTCAAATAGCATCAAGAAGCTTGAACACGCTTTCCCCTACTGCCCAGACGTAGCATTTGCGTGGAGAACTAAAGAGAATTATTTAAAATTTAGGACATTTCAGTAGTTCTGGAATAGATCACATATGGAATATCTTTTATAAAAGGTTATGTAAAGCCAACAAGGAAAAGGAAACAATGGCTTCTCTTTACCCCATTTCATCCACTGACTCGGTCTTTTGTCCATCTCCTTGTTTTCATCCAATTTAACATAGTGGGCTGTTGAAGTATCAAACCAATTTAGATACCCACCCTCCTGGCTGCATCAGTCTTAATCGGACCCAGTCTCAGGATGCTTACTCCCCAGAGTATATCGCGGAACATTTTCATGGATCTTTGCCTGAAGGATTTTCAAAACTAGAAGATCGTAACCAGAAAACATTTGTGAAGATTTGCCTGGAAGAACCCAAGTTCCAAGCTCATTTTCCACAGGTCAGATAAATTCTGTGTTTAAGAACTGCCAAGTCTGTGGTTTCACATGACTGATATTACATTTAAGCAAGTCTCCGAACCTGTGTGTTCAGATACCATGGGATTTTTCAGGACATTTAGACAGAAAATTGGTATTTATTTTTTGTAATGTATCTAATACTTCATGGCAAAAGGCATACATTTAGAATATAGAAAATTGTCTAGTTATACAATTTTACTGAAGTATGCTTCTTCTAGAGTTTGCTTCCAAAGACTACGTATATATTCTAAAGCTACTAAGACATGCAGATTGAATAGGAAAAGCTGTAAAACAAAACAAAACCAGCTACCAATTATTATAATACAGTTTTTCATAATAATACTAAAGATTATAAATAGTGAAGTTAATTTCTTGAAGCTTGCTATGATATTCTTGGCACTGGGCTGAGTTGCTCTGTATGCATGACTTCCGTCAGTATCCACAATTTAAACTTTGAAGCAATTACCCAATTATCAGCTGAAGACATTGAGCTTAAACATGTATCTGAACTAAAGCCTATAAACAAGTGGTGGAGGAGTAGTGTGTAGGTGCAGGTCTTTTACTCAAATGTTGCATTTGAAAAGTTCTCCAAGGAATCCACAAATACTTCAGTAACTTCTGCTCCCCTCTTCCCCTGA
>PVIU01016677.1:0-44325 GCA_004026605.1 Ondatra zibethicus | reverse complement strand
GCAACAGCAGGGGCAGCAGCAGCAGCAGGGGCAGCAGCAGGGGCAGCAGCGGCAGCAGAGGCAGTAGCAGCGGCAGCAGGGGCAGCAGCAGGGGCAGCAGCAGCAGGGGCAACAGCAGGGGCAGCAGCAGCAGCGGCAGCAGCAGCAGCAGCAGCTATATGCAGGCAGGACTTTTTACTCCAGGGACCTCTTCATATCTGGGCTAGTAGAGAAGAGGTTTCCTCTCTCATCTCATCTTTCTAGAACTGTCCCCATGGCCACCAGGGGCGTATGTCTTAGTTGTTCCCAGGTCCACAAATAGGACTTGTAATAATTGACTCTCAGATACCAATTTTGGCAATTAGGGGATGTTTTTCTTTTTTCCTGGTTCTTTGGCTATGAGGTGGGACTCTATACAGTCTGTGAGAATGTCACTTGATTAGTTCATAGAAGCACAGGAACCTAGGTTGGAGAGATGACTCAACAGTTAAAAGTGTCTGCTGTTCTTGCAGAGGACCAGAGTTCAACTCCAGCTGGGGTGTGGTGGGGAGGCTCTTCTGGTAGCTGCAGGAGCCCACATGCATGTGGTCACACACACCACTGGGCAAGGCAGGGCTGCTCATGGGACTCTACTGGAGAGAACAGAACACGCTCTATGCTGGTCCCTTGAACCCCCCGCAGGGCTTCTTCCCCTTGAATTTGTAAGTGTCCTTTCCCCATGGCAAGTCATCCTTGTGGGAGCAAAATAACTTTCTGTGAGTTCTCTAGTGAACTGATGGACCTAGGATAGCTTTAGGGACTCTAAACTCACAGATGTGACCTGGGGCAAGGCTATGCCCTCCTCTATGGGTCCCAGGTCCTCGTCTCATCAAGGGGTGAATCAAGGGGCCCTTTAGACAATGCCTGAGGTCCTCTGATACAAAAATGGTGGCTTCAGACAGTGCCATACCATTGGGGCAGCAAAATGGTCATCAGTGGAAATAACCATAGTCTCATCACCCCAGCACTGGCCATCACCGAGGAAGCCATCATGTCAGGGGAGCCAGGTGAGAGAAAAAGAAGAGATCCAAGATAAGGAGGCTGGCTGTAGAGGGCTGGCTGCAGATGGGGGAGGTCTGAGGCAGGAGGTTGGCTGAGGTGGGGAAGCCTTGGGAATGAGGAAAAGAGAGACTTGGGGAGATGACTTCACAGATGGGAACCGACCGACCTCTGACTTCTGAGTAGTGCACAGTTGGGAACTTAAGAGGATCACGTTGCCCTTGGATGCACCTCTCCCTCAGGGCTGGGCTTGGTCTTGGGCAAATTGCATGGCCTCTCAAAATCAAGCTGGGATGACTAGCCTCAATGCAGGAGGCATGAGAGAGCTGAGCCAACAGACTGCCAACATTCCCTCAGACCAGGTGGGAAGGAGTCTTAGTCAGGGCTTCTATTGCTGTGAAGAGACACCATGACCACAGCAACTCTTACAAAGGAAAACCTTTAACTGTGGTTGGCTTACAGTTCAGAGGGTTAGTCCATTATCATCATGATGGGACATGGCAACAAGCAGGCAGACACGGTGCTGGAGAAGGAGCTGAGAATTCTACATCTTGATCCACAGGCAACAGGAAGTGAACTGTGTGTCACACTGGGTGTGGCTTAAGCATATATGAGACCTCAAAGCCTGCCTCCACAGTGACACACTTCCTCCAACAAGGCCACACCTACTCCAACAAAGCCACACCTCTTAATGGTGCCACTCCCCAATGGGCGCCATTTTCTTTCAAACCATCACAGAAGACTTTGACATTTCCGTGGGTCTAAGGTCAGGAACAAAGACCAGGTACAAGTCTTGACTTACCCCCGAGGAGTCATGAGTGGACTGAGCCTGAGAGAGGAACAATAGGTGGCTGGCTCCTTGTCCTGCCAGTGACCTCTGCTGGCACCAGGCTCTACGTCTCTGGGCTCAAGCCCTAAGCAGACTCTCTCCACCAAGGGAAGGACCCGCTGAACAGACTGCTGAGCAAGGCCTCCCTCAGCTCTACACGAACCCAGTGAGCAGACATACATCTCCTCTGTGATGGACTTAGATCTCCTAAGAGCACTGTGCAGACTCCTGATATGAACACACAAGGCTTCTCTCGGGTATCTGAGCCATCACCAGCCTGGGATGCTTCCAGGCTGGGAAGCTGTAATAATTAGTTTTCATTGTCAGCTTGACACAATCTACAGTCACCTGGGAAGAGTGTTGCAAGGAGAAATGGTCTAGATCAGGTGGGACAGTGATTATTTCTGGGAGACTGTCTTGGTGGCCTTAATTGGTGTGGGAAGACACAGCCCACTGTGGGTGGCCCCATGCCCTAGGCAGCGGGTCCAGGGCTGTGTAAAAGCAGAGTGGAAACTAAGCTTAAGCAAGCATGTGTTTGTTTCTCTCTGCTCTTGACTGTGGATGTGATGTGAGACCATCTGTCTTGAGGTCCTACTGCTGTGACCTCCCCTAGTGATGGGCTGAAACCTGGAATTATAAGCTAACATAAGCCCTTTGTCCACCAAGACGCTTTTATTCAGGATATTCTATTACAGCAGATAAAAAGAAATGAGGATATCCATGCTGGTGCTGGCTCTGGAGCAGACATCACTAAGATGGGAGCCCACTGGGTCAGCAGCCACTCTGGGCCCAGTGGGCATTCAGGGAGAGAATCCCTGACAACAGAGTTACACAGGGCCACCCACAAGGTGTGTGACCTCATGAAAAAAATCAATAGGCCTCTTGTTCTTGTATCCAGAAATAAGATATTTTGTGACAGAGCATGTGGCAAACTACAGGGTCCTGGTGGCTTCCAGCATGGGTTGAGATCTTTCCTCTCATTATGGATGAGTCTCGCCTGCACCAGGCTGGGTGGGGGATGCTCGGAGAAGGCTGGCTCTGTGGGAAGCCTGGGAGGGAGGTTGGGCTGTACCTGGTGGATTGGGACTGGCATAGGGGAGGCAGATCCCGGCATGATGGAGCTCATGTCTGGACACCAGGGTCTACCCTCACTGTACTGGAGCCAGAGGCCTGGAGGGAGGCCAGTAAGGAGCAGCCAGGACCCCCAGAGCCAGGACAGCAAGCTTCCAGCCCAGCGCTTTTACTCTTATTCCTTCTGAGCTTCTCAAGTCCCCACTTCCCTCCCAAGCCTCCTTCGTTTGCCCCTTCCCCCTGCCTCTCCTTTTCCTTCCTCCTCTCTCTCCTATCCTCTCATTTCCATTCCTTCTCCCATCTCTTTCCCTCTTCCTCTTCCCTTCTCTGCCTTCCTCTCTCCTCCTGCCAATCTCCTCTTCCCCTTTTCCTTTCCTCTACTCCCATTATCCTCATCCCTCCTTCCCTCTCTTTTCACAGACATTAGAGGGCCTTCCTAGTGCCCAGTTCTCATACTGAGTCCTGTCCCATCGTCATGTTCCCCCCCCCCCCGCCACATAACCCTCCCCACTACAGCCCTCTTTTCTCCCCCCACCCCCGCACCACTGGCTGACAGGAGAGGGAGGGCCTGGTGTGGCAGGCTGCTCTCATGCCCAGGACAGCAGGGTCATGGCGGGAGAAGGATTTCCGTCACTGGTGGGTCGGATTTTCCTCCATCACCCCGGGGAGCTGCATAAGGGCCTGCAGCCTGCAGCTGAAGGGACAGAACAGAAGGGAGGGAACGGATGAGGAGAGGTCAGACCAGAGCTCCCAGATGTGCTGGCTGCTGATTCTTCATACTAGAGCTTCCTCCTTCTCCTCTCCTCCCCAAATGCTGGGGAACGAAGAAGAGAGACCCCACCTTTCCTCCTCTGCTTCAGAGGTCCTCTGCCTGGCTACGAGATCAGGGTGACTTGGGACATCCTGTTTATTTTCTTTTGTATTCTAAGTGGCTGTCTATGTTGGTCTCTCTTTTGCCTTTGGACCTTTTGAGCCATCTATACCTCGAGGTGGAAGGGGGCTTGGTCTCTGATTACTGGTGGGCAGAGAGATTCCAGGTGGTGGAAGCCGTGCCGATTCCCAGGCTGCCGTCCAGATTTCAGGGTTGTAATGCAGGCTTGGGCCTAGAAATTCACATCTTTCTCCACCTCCAGGGTAGCTCTGCCTGCCCTTCCTCACTGTATGGGAGGCAACCTGAGGCTGAGCAGGTGGGGGGATGGAGGGTAATTTGGGAAGACCACTGCATGCTCTTCCGACTCCTGGGTTTAGCCCGTGTGTGTGCCCCTCAGAGCTGGTGTGAGGCAAGAGGGCCCAGGGACTCTTTACTGCCCCACTCCCTCCTTTTCAGCTCCGCCCCCTCAGCTCCCATCCCCTCAGTTCCTCCTCTTGGGCTCGTGCCAGGTCTGGCCATGATGCGGGAGTCCTCAGAACCTTCCTTGCCGGAGGAGGAGCCAGAAACCAGTCAGCAATTACTCAATGCTTCTTAACTAATATACAAATCCTGGAGCCTGGGGCCTGTCTTGTCACCCAGCCAGCCAGGGGCACCCCTGCCACCCAGACCCGAGGTCGGAGAGGGTCCCGGATGCTAAAGTAAGGGGGTGGCGCCAGGCTGTGTGGGGGCGCACATCTCCACCACGCAGGGAGGCACATGCCAGGATGCTGGCTCACAGCCCTGGCAGAGGAACACAGACACGCTGCCGCGGAGTTAATTAGGAAGAGGGGAGGTGGTGGAGGGAACTGGCAAACAGAGAGGAGGGCCGTGCCAAGCTACTGATGCCACGTGCCGCCCTGGGTTTGGGTGGGAGATGGGCAAAGCTGGCTGAGGACACCGCCTCACCCCTGGAGTACGGGCACCTGCCAGATCATCAGCTAAGAGAAGTGGGCCCCACTGCTGGTCTCTGTCACGTGCGTCCTGGAGCAAGAGGCCAGGCCCGTCACTGGGGGCTGCTGGGGGAGAACAGCCCACACAGCTGGGCTTCCCGTGTAGAGGTCAACAAAGCCGCACCCGAGCTGATTAACATGGAAGAACCGGGATGAAGCAGAAATTACAGCCAGGCCCCTCTTTTTCATTAGCTGGACCTTGACCGCTCAGTGCCCACAGTGGCCAGGCTTCTTGCCTGCCTACAATGGGGGAGAAGTTATTACTACTTTTCAAATTTATTTATTTTTTTCTCTTTTAAAGATTTGTTTTGTTTTATTTAATGTGTATGAGTGGTTTTGCCTGAATGTATGTCTGTGTACCAGGTGTATAGCTAGTTTCCTGTGGAGGCCACAAGAGGATGTCAGATCCCACAGAACCGGAGTTACAGATGGTTGTAAGCTATCATTTGGTTGCTGGGAACCAAACTCGGGTCCTCTGTAAGAGCAGCAAGTACTCTTAACCATCCATCTCTCCAGCACCTAAATGAAAAAAAAATACTATTTTCACATTTATTTAGTTGCATGTTAGGGGGTTATGAGGGCACCCCAGTGCGTGTGGAGCTCAGAGGACAACTTATAGGAGCCAACTCTCTCTTTCCATCACGTGGGTCCTAGGGACCGAAGCCCCCTCGTTAGGCTTGGTGGCAAGTACCTTTACCTACTGAGCCATCTCCTTGCCTCCCTTCTGCTGCCAGCATTGTTAAGCCCACTGCTGGCCCACAATATATTAAATAAATCCCAATATATCATTCTGACCGAGTCCTGGGAAAAGAAACACATGCAAATCCTACATTAAGAGTTTCAATCAATCAAGGGACGTGATGGAGCCTCTGCTAAGAGTGTGGTGGGTGCTGTCCAGGGCCCTGGGGTTGCTCAGCTAAGTAAGACTGTACTCCATTTCAGCAAGCTTGGAGCACAGCTGTGCACAGGGACTATTCCCAAATCACCCTGCTGTTACCACGCTAAGCTATGGGAATCTAGGGAAAGGATTGGCCAAAGTGGATTCATAAACACACCTTTAGAAAACTTTGTCTTTGAATATTTGGATTTTTATCCTGTTTCAGGTCCCTGCATTCTGGGTCCTAGAGTCTCTCTCCTGTAATGGTTCCTGAGAAAACCCATGACTGTTGTTTGGTTTCACGCCAAGGCTCAGCCACAGAAACCAGCTTTAAATTTGAAATATTCCCCCATCTGCCACTTAGCCTCAATCCTGCCTCTCTCTTCAGCCCCCTCTGCCTCCCTGCAGGGCAGTCTCTGCCTCTCATTCCTTTTGGCTGACTCTCTGTCTTTCTTTTTCTATTAATTAATTTTAGTTTTGTGTATATATGTGTGTGGTATACATGCATGTATGTGTGTAGGTATACATGTGTGCCGGTACATATGAAAGCTAAGCTCTAGGATGATGCTGGATTCTTCCTCCCTTGCTCTCAGCTTTATATATTGAGGCAGAGACTCTCGCTTGAACCCATAGCTCATTGTCTTGGATGGCCCGCCTAGCTGGCTTGCTCTAGGATCCCTGTCTCCACTTCCTGAACTCTTGGGTTAGAAGTGCTGGGATCTTATCTCTGGTCCTCCAGTTTGAACAGCAAGCACTGTGCCCACTGAGCTGTCTCTGATCTCTGCCTCTCAGCTAGAGGGTTTTAACCATTCATGTTTAATGGGCTGTCTCTGGGAGGAGGATCATGTCTGCCATCTTGCCTTGTCTCTCCTGTTTCTCCCATCTAGTCTTTGTCCCTTCTTCCTCCCCTCTTCTCTGCCTTGTGTGTTTCTCATGATTCCATTTGCTGGTTGTTGCACTTTTGAGACAGGCCTCATCATTTGTTCCAGGCTGGCCTTGAACTTCTGATCTTCCTGCCTCTACTTTCCCAATGCTGAGTTTACAGACATGTGCCACCATGCCTACTTTATGCCCAGTTTATGCAGTGCTGGGGATTGAACTTCTACTTAGACTCTCTGGACCCCAGATCCTCCTCTTGTGAAGGAATGGCCAGTGTGTGTTCTTCTAGCTCAGCATGCAATGTGTTGTGTTCATCTGTCTTTCCGTAGGCGCTTCACTGTGTTTGTACTTAGAAGCTGGTTATTATTGAGGTTTATCATTAGCCTCTGCTCCCCAAAGTCCGAACAGATGAGGCTCAGTCACCTGTCTCAGTATGCCCACCAAAGAACCAAGCAGCATGGAGGAGGGGGGTAGGGAGGACAGGGGAGGTGCTTCACTGTGTGTGACCACCCTGGGAAAGGCTGGTCAAAACTTTCTGTGACTCCAGAACTGCCTTGAAGGTCTGACAGGAACTTTAAGGCTTTATGGGTAAGGGAAACAAAGAGAGCTGGTATATGTAGCTGGGGGTCTGGCTGGTCATTATCTCAGGGCTGTCTGAGGTGGCTCTGAGGAGGTCCTCGACCCTGTTGTCACCTGAAGGGACAATCTGGTTCCGAGATGACTGCTCTTGTCAGAGGGAGCAGACCTCCAGCACCCACAGAGCCTTGCGGACAGGAAAGCAGTCAGCTAGAGAAACTTCATGGGATGGACGAAGAGGAAAGTCGGGTCTACCTAAATGTATAGAGCGTAAATTGGAGGCCAGACTTCCAGCCCTCTGGAGACCAATAGATCTGGGGGTGACCTGGGTTTTCCTCTGTCTGCTGCACCCCCTGCCCTGAGCTGTGTGAATGATCCTTATCCTAGCTCCCTGGCCTTTCAAGGGCTGGGGTTCATGGCTGTGAACACATTTTGTAAACAGCCAGGGCTGGACATATGTGAACAATTAGCTGCCTCTAGATCCTCCGCCCAGAAGCCAGGCCCCGAGACATGAAGTCATGCTCCTCTTTTCTCTTTCTCCTTGTGGAAAGGAGGCTTGGGGAGGGCAGAGGGAAGTGGCAGGAGGGAGAACAAAGATGGCCAGAGGAGGAGAAGATGGCCTGAGGAGAGCTGTTGGCAGGAGATTTATACTGGAACACGCAGATGGTTCCAGAAGGTGCTGGTTGCCCCAAGGGTTCCCTCCTCTGGTCTCCTCTGCTTTCTCTGGTTCTTTCCATTGTTCTGAAGCCAGATGCAAGGGCTCCTGTTCCAGATACTGCCCACCCTCCCCCTCACAAGTTAGAAAGAAACCTTGGGTGAGGGGCACTGAGGGATTGCAGGCTAGGAAGGGGGAGGGGTAGGGGAGGGCTGCCACTCTGTGCCAAGCGTGCCGTGGAATCACTGTTTTCATTTTTTGAAGTCAAAACCACTCAGGAGGCTCCCCCGCCCTTACCCAGAGTCCCTCCATTATCCCTAGGCCATTTGGTGGTTGTTGCCATGGAGACCACAAGCAAAATGGCATGCAAATCAACACAGCAAGAACAACGGGAGATGCGCCCGCCCAAGGAGTGGGGGCAGTTGGAAATGCCTCCATCCAAAGCACCCCTGGAATAAAAGGCTCTAGATCTGGCAGGGTTCAAAGAGGTGCCCCCATCTGCAATCTGGCGAGGGAAGGTGGCTGAATGTGAAGCCCGAGATAGCTGGTTTTCTCAGAGGATGGCCAGGGACAACTTAGAGGGGTTTGGCTACCCACCCCCCAGCCCAGCCTCTAGCATTAGCCATCAAATGGAGTCTGGGAGGGGGTCTAGGGCTGGCTTGGGGCCAGAACCATGCTCAGGGTAGAGGCGGTATTGGCCGGAAGATGCTTGGCTCCCAGCCACCTAGGGATGAGCATGGCAGATCAACCCTCCCGAAGCCAGGTCCCTGGGGCTTGGCATAGGCCCCTTCTCTCCACCCATTTGGAAGCTGTCTCTGTTCAGACTCCTGGGGCCTCAAAGAGGCAATGGAGCAGCTCAGTTTTTAAGAAGAAAAACCATAGCCCCCAAGAATCTAAATCTATGAACTCGGGTCCTCTTTATTGAAATGAGAGTTGACTATGGAGCTGGGAGTTTGAACACCCTTTCCGGTGTCCTGGGGCTCTCCCTACCAAAGCTGATCAAAGCCCCAGGAAATGGTTTGTGATAGGCTCCTGACAGCATGGCAGTACCACCTCATGGTCTTGTTCAGAGGCAGTGGGGAGAGAGGGCGGTGCTCCACACATGGCCTCGCTCTCTGGGTTAGGAGCAATGGTCTTGGAGAGGTTTCTGGGAGCAGCAGTCAGCTCTTGGCATCAGAACAGCTCCCTGAACCCCATCTCAGCTGCACATTTTCTGAACACACTCAGCCTGAGGAAGCAGAGGGCCCTGCCGGGGCTAAGAAGGACCTGCCCCATCAATGTCACAGTCTCCTCCCCCCAGAACTTTTCCTTGCTCACTGATGCCCAGTGCATGGCCATGAGGATGTTTAAGTGCCCAGAGCACAAGGATCCCTTTTTCTCTGGAGCATCTCCCGTTCCCTCTGGGTTGGAGCTCAGGAAACCCTTCTGTCTCAGAGATGAAAGGACCGATTCTCTGCTGCCTGTCCCAGGACATCAGCGGGTCAGCTTTCCTCGCTTTGGCCCCTGTAGAGATGACTCAGGATGGACAGGAACAGGTCAGATCCCTTCAGGATGCCACTGAGCTAAGGCCAGGGCTGCAGGGTGGCTGTCTCCATCCCCACGGTGGTCTGATGTGTCCCCAGACTTTCGCATGCTGGGGGTATGTTCCTCAAAACTGTGGTGACGGCATCTTCAGGTGTCATGATAGTGGCATTAGTGACTCATAAGAACAAGAAGAGAGGACTTCCAAGGGAAGGCGGGGTGGGGTGGGGTGGATGCATCCTTTGAGTGACGCCATGAGTGGGAAGAGTCAGAGCAGCAAAGGAGAGACTATACTCTGACAGAGAAAGGTAGAGAGGGAGGGTGTGTTTGGTGGCTCTAAAGTTAAACTAGGAAATGTCCTCTTTCCTTTTTTCTCTCATTCGGGCAAGGTGGTTCTTGAGCTGGAGGACACCCATAGTCCTAGAAGGTGAAGCAAGTACTCACCAGGCTCCCAGAAGGGGTTCAGTCCATGTCTGTTCCCTATAAACGGAGTTTCTGGTGAGAGTCCCTGAAAATTACAGGTTTGTAGCTGGGAAGGGGACAGGATTTGGCAATGGTGCTTGGTCTGGAGTTCTTGAAGCTCTGTTAGCAACAGGCTTCAGACAGATTCTTGGGTGAAAGGTTTCTTCCTTCTCATGTTTCCGAGACTTTTCCTGCCTTCTAAGTTGGTGCAGCTAGGGAAGCCACGTGTCTCCAGGAACCATCATGTTGTTCTCTGTATGGGTGCTATAGGGCATCATCACCTTGAGAGGGAGCTGAGCTGTGGAGGGCTCAGTAGTCCATGGTCCTCTGTGACAGGGAGCAAGCTCGTCCCCTGTGGGTTACTGTGGAGGCTCAGCTTTGAGTCACTGGCTGGTGGATTGCTTGGCCTATGGAGCTGCCTCCCTGTAACCTGTAGTTCACAGCTGGGAAGGGCTAACAGCCCTGGACCCAGATCTGGTCTCCAGGATTGGGAGATGTCAGAACACAGAGAAGGGAAGCTTCCAAAGTGAACATAGCCCTATGCTTACATGCCCTTGGCTGGCACAGTCTCTGCCTGCATGGAGCATCAGCCAGAGGGAGTGGAGGAAGCTGCAGCAGACCCCAGCCCACTACTCCACTGCAACCCAAGCTACAAAAGACTCAGCATCAAGAGACTCCAATTCTTTTCCTAAATATGTTTATATTTTATTTTTCAAGATATCTTGTTTGTGTTTTTCTTCTTACCTTTGTCTAATTCTTATTTGCCTATTTTTCCTTATTTTGTAGTGAAAAAGTTTGATTCTTCTTTCTTAGTATTTTTTCTATTCTTTCCCCTTCCCTCAGCCCCTCCTTTATTATCTTTGTGTGGCCATTTGAATGTAATAAACTCATAGGGAGTGGCACTATTAGGAGGTATGATTTCGTTGAAGTGGGTGTGGCCTTGTTGGAGGAAGTGTGTCACTGTGGAGGCAGGCTTTGTGGCTTCCTATGCTCAGGATACTGCCCAGTGTAGCAGTCAACTTCCTGTTGCCTGCAAAATGTAGCATTCTCAGCCTCAGAACCTCATCTGCCTGCATACTGCCACACTCCCCAGCATGATAATAACGGACTAAACCTCTGAACTGTAAGCCAGCCCCAATTAAATGTTTTCTTTGTAAGAGTTGCTGTGCTCATGGTGTCTCTTCACAGCAACAAAAATCCTACGGTGAGTATGATGACCAAGTGGGAGATGATGGTGACTTTGTCTGGGATGAGGGTCCCAGAAAGTCCTGGGGAGCCAGGGTTCTTAGGTGAGGCTGGATAGTAAGGATAGAAAAGGCAGGTGCTTCACCCTCCAGTATCATGGTTCTCCTGGTATTTGTATGTTTGCATGGGTGAACATGTGTGCATAGGTGTGTGTGCACATGTGCACATGGGTGTGAGTGCATGTGTGTGCATGTGCACATGGAGGTCAGAGGCCACCCTCAGGCATTGTTCCTCAGACATGCTCTGCCTTTTTTTCTCACTAAGTAGGTGAGGCTGGCTAACCAGTGAGCCCCAGGGATCCTGCCCTCTCTGCTTCCCAGCATGCCACCAAAAACAGCCCTCCCCACTTTTTTTTTTGCATGGGCATTGGAATGAAACACAGGTCCTCATGCTTGCATGGAAAGGGACATTGCCAACTGAGGCAGCTCCCCAAACCCACCTCAGATATTTGTTAGAGCAATGGAAAGTTGACTAACTCGGTCCCTGAGCTTGCTGGGGGCCTTCCTCTGGTACCGCAACTATTGCATCCCTGGTACTGAAGGTTGCATTGATGATCAGGGAGACAGAGTCAGGGGAATAACCATGAAAGCACTGAGCAGGCTGGGAGGAAGAGTCCCAGCAGAGTAAAATGAAGGCTATGGATGGGGTAGAGATTGGCACGTACTGGGAACTAAACTTCTGGCTGGAATGACCCAGGACAGGTGGCCCAGGTTTCCTGAATCTCAAACCCCAGCCTGGCCACTAACATGTAAGTGTCTCACCCTGCAGGTTTCCCAGGTACCACCTTCAAATATGCCGGGGATTCTCAATACTGAAGGGCATTCAGCAGTCATAAGCTGGCAGTCATAAGCTGGCAGACCGCAGTGTGGCATGGAGACACATGACTTCCAAGGTGCGGCACTGTGCAGTTGACAGCCACATGCCTCGCTCTACAGAAGGGCTTCTTGATAAAGACGAGACGCCGCGAATTCTCCAGGGCACACGGTGTCTTTTTCCAATGAGAGAAAGAACCAGCTTTCCCGGTCCCTGTGCAGGTCCCTGGAGATGAGGGAACAAAGATGTCCTAAGCCGAGGTGCTGCTTGCTTGGCAAGGGACCTGCAGCTCTAGGCTGCCTGTGCCAGCGGCCACAGCAGCAGCTGTGTGTGACAAGCTGCATCATGACTGCTTCCAACTTTAATGCAGCAGGGCCAGCTGTTGACATGACGTGCCCATCAGGGGTCTTTACGTAGTCTATTTTTTAAAGGGGAAGCAGAGGCTAGCACCCCATGGGCCTGGGCCTAGGTCTAGCCTTTGTCTGCATTTGCCATTTTGTCCTCATGACAACTTTTGTATTGTCACCCAGCATGGAAGGAACTGGAGATGGGTGGTCGTCTTCCCAGAGCCAAGGGGCTGCGAGGAACAGAGAGCGGCCTTTGAATGTAGGCCTGGTTATGCCAATGGTGTGGGGGCTGGGAACTAAACCCAGCTTTCCTGGAAGAGCAGCGTTCACTTTCAGCCACCGAGCCGGCTCTCCAGCCCCGTATTCTGTGTTTTCTTGTTTGTAAGATGTATTTCACCTGCCCAGGCTGTGCGAACGTGGGAACTGCACACAATACGGTTGGTGCTATCTTAAACTTTTTCATTACACCTAATTATTTATTGTGTGCACACGTGCGCCATGGTGCTCACGTGGAGGTCAGAGGACTACTTTCAAGTGTGCCAGGCTTTTTCTTTTGGGCCACCAACCAGCTCCCAAATCATGACACAGAGACTTGTTATTAGTTTTGAATGCTTGGCCTCAGCTTAGCTCTTTCTTGTTGAGTCTTTTAACTTAAATTATCCTGTTTCCCTTTAGCTATGTTTTGCCTTGAAGCTTTTTACCTTTCTTTTTTTTTTAAAGATTTATTTATCTATTATGTATACAGTATTCTGTCTGCATGTATGCCTGCAGGCCAGAAGAGGGCACCAGATCTCATTACAGATGGTTGTGAGCCACCATGCGGTTGCTGGGAATTGAACTCAGGACCTTTGGAAGAGCAGGCAGTGCTCTTAACCGCTGAGCCATCTCTCCAGCCCCGCTTTTTACCTTTCTGTATATCTTACTTTCACTGCTTCTCTGTGTCTGTCTGTCGGGCATCTGCCTGGCTTCTTGCCCCAGCGTGCCCCTCCTTCTCTCCTCCTCCTTCTCTCGTTCTTCTTTCTTCTCCAACCTAGATTTCTCCTATTTATCCTCTCTGCCTGGCAGCCCATTCTGTCCCTCTCCCACCTAGTTACTGGCTGTTCAGCTTTTTATTGGACCAGTCAGGTGCCTTAGGCAGGCAAGGCAAAACAAACGCCACGCATCTTGACATAATCAAACGCACATCCCTTATATCGTAAAACAAATGCAGCATAAACAAAAGTAACACACCTTTACACAGTTACAGTAATATTCTGAAGCATAGACAAGTTAAAACATCTCTGCCTAATTAAAATAATATTCTACAACAGCCAGGTGTCAGTTCTCTCGTTTTACCATGTGGAGAATTCAGGTCATCAGGCTTGGGAGCAGACACCTTAACCCACGGAGCTGCCTTGCTGTTGCTACATTTGAGGAAACTGAGTCTGATGCTTTTGTGCGGACACACACACTTGAGAACTGCTGTGCTCTGTGTCTCTACAGGCTTCCGTGTCTGAACATTTGGTCCTCACCTTGTGGGGCTGTTGGGGAAACTGTGCAGCTTTGAGGACGTGGGGGTCCAGTTCACTGACGTAGGCTAACAGGAAGGTGCTCCGTCTTTGGTTCTGGCCTACCTCTTGTTTTCTGTCTGTCTCCATGATGTGACCAGCAGCTTCACACTGTCACTGCCACAAACTAACCGGCTTTAGCCGCCTTGCCTTCTGCACCACAATGACTGGATCCTCCGAACTGCGAGCCAACATAAACCTTGACTATGATTGCTTCCTCAGTAAATTTTCTTCACAGCAACAAGGAAACAAACTAATACAAGAATCAATAGGTGCTGGGTGGACCCTGGGTCACTGACTTGGGGAGAAGATATAGCCTTCTTGTGGAGTCTGATCTGTTACCCCACATAACTCATACAACTGGTCTGTGTGATTTGCGTGGCGATCAGTCTCTCTGGCTTGAGGTTACCCTATTGACTCCTAGGAGAGTTTTGTGAAACACAACATCTTCTTTATGCACTATGGTATGATTTGTGAGCTGGGCAAGGGGCCGGAGATTGAAACACACACACATACATACAGAGACAGAGACATGGGTCATCCTTGAATTCCCCAAGAATGCCAACTTTATTGTGCTCCAGGCCAGCTTATATAGGTTCTCCTCAACCAATGGCCATGCCCTAACTCTCAGCTGCAAGCCCACCAGAAACCACTCCCCTGTCTCGTGTTCAGAGCAGCTGCAAGCATAGAAAAACAAGCTGTTTACAGGAAATTCAGGGTCTGGGGGGTCCACAGTTCCCAACAAGTTTGGCCTCAAATACATCATGGCCTGAAATTTTGCCCTAGTATTCTTTCCCACAGGCTCATAGGCCCTTGATTTTATTTCATGAGATATATTTTTTTTACACAGTGTCTTAGTTAGGGTTTCCATTGCTATGAGGAGACACCATGACCACAGCAACTCTTATAAGGGAAACATTTAATTGGGGTGGCTCATTTACAGTTCAGAGGTTCAGTCCATTATTGTCATGGAGGGACATGGCAGCACATAGGCAGATGTGGTGCCGGAGGACTAACTGAGAGTCCCACATCTTGCAGGCAAGAGGAAGTCAACTGAGATGCTGGGTGGTATCCTGAGCATAGGAAACCTCAAAGCCCGCCCCCACAGTGACACACTTCCTCCAGCAAAGCCACACCTCTTGATAGTGCCACTCCTTATGAGAATATTCAATTACATTCAAACTACCACACGCAGTGACCTTACAATGTCTCTGAGAAGTGCTCAGTGCAGCACGAATTCTAATTGTTCTTAATAAAAACCCAGAGTCAAATGTTAGGGGTTGAAAGCTGAGAGATCAGAGAAGCAGAGTGGCTAGCCACTAGAGAGACCTTTTACCCCTACCAATGCTCAGACCGAAGGGGTGATCCTGTCCTCAGACTGCAGGGGCAGTCTTCAGACTGCATCTGTTTCCACCAAACCTCAGACTTCACTGAGCTCCTGTCTCCTCCCACCTTATATTCCTCCCTCCTCCCAGCCATATCCCTCCTGTCTCCACCTCCTTAGTGCTAGGATTAAAGGTTGTGATCCCAAGTGCTGGGATCGCCTTTGTGTGAGCTCTGTTTCTCTTTTAGACAGATTCAATTTCATGTAGCCCAGGGTGGCCTTGAACTCACAGAGATCCCTCTGCCTCTGTCTCCCGAGTCCTGGGACTCCCAGGCCGCTAGTGGCTTAGCTCTGCACTCTGCTCTTTAGGCAAAGCTTTATTTGTTAAACGCAAAAGAGCACCACAGCTCAGGGCAGAGGCAAGGACACAGGAGGGTGAGCCTGCACTGAAGTGGAGCCCCAGGATAGGCATGAAGCCCAGGCCTGGCCGTCCTTCTACCCCGGAGCCCAGACTCCTCTTGCTGTCTTTCCTTCTGCCACCTCCCAGCTCTGTTAGGTTGTCAACAAGACCGAGCATATTAAGCAAGCGTGAACACGTTTCCCTGCTCCTGTTTATCCAAGACATATGCACCTGCCAATCAGAGCTCCTAAGCAGCATCCAGTCCCTGGGGAAAGCTGAGACAGGAGAGCTGAGACTTATTTGAGGAGGTCCCCTCAACATCAAGAAATCCTGCCTCCTTACTGAGTACCAGGCACTGTTGAAAGTACTAGAGATGGGACATGAACAAAACCAAGGCCGAAATGCCAGGATATTAGGGCGTGGTAGGGTTGAGGGCAGATGAGACTAAAAACACATCCTAAATATTTATGTGGTGTGTGCTGTACAAGGCAGGGAGGAGAGGGGCAGGGGACAAGTTGAAATATAAGGCAGGAAACCAGGACAGACCCACAAGGGACTCCAGATCTCAGTTTCAAGGATGCTAAACTGGTGGCCTTGGGATCAGCCAATCTGCTCCGCCTGGAACCTGCACAACAGCAAGTCCAAGACTCGATGGTGTGTACAGGCCCGGGCCAGGTGCTGGGATGGGCAGATATGAAGGCTGTGCACTCATGGTGTGCTCTGGGAGGAATGTCCCAATTGGAGATGGATGCATGCATGAAACACAGGCTGTACGTGACTGGGCATCAATATGGAATGGGCCTAAGCATAAAAAAATACAAGGAAAGATAAAAACCAGGATGGAAAATGGAGTTCATTCCTCATGCTGATCCCACACTGCCAGAGGCCGCCTTTTACTGAGAAAGATCAGGGAGGCTTGGGATGCTCCAACAGTCAGGGTGCTGTGATTGATTAGTGATGTCTGCTATTGTCAGGGAGGCGGGAAGTAGATGCAGGAAACTCATGATTTGGTTCAGTTCTTGTCCAGGGGTGGAGGCACTGATGGATGTTCAGAGCTGAGTGGCCTAAGGCCAGAAGCTGGAGGACTTAGAGTGTGCTAGAAAGAGTGTGCAAAATTAGGGCAAGTGAGCCAAAGCTCAGGCCCTGCATGAGGCCAGGAGCCCAAGACCTGATTCTGCACAGTGAAACCTCTTCTCTGACGTCTGATTCTGCATGGTTCTCCCTCTTGTCTCTGCCTTCTGGGTGAGGCACACACTGCACTTGGACTCACACCCCAGCCCTCTGCCACCCCTCCCACAGGTCTGCATACACATTGCTGTAATGCATGGAATGACTTGTCAGTCTGGGCTCAGAACCTTGATCGTGGGTTAATTATTTTACTACATGAGTCTCAATTTCTGAATTTACAGAATGTGGACCATAAAGCCATGAGGAATTAAGAGAGTGCATACAGGAGCTGGGGTATTGCCTAGGATGGAGAAAGTCCTGGGTTCTACTCCAGCACCACACATACTGGTTGTGGTACTTCACACCTGTAATCCCAGCCCTTGAGAGGTAGAGGCAGGAGGATGAGAAAGTCAAGGTCACCTTCAGCTGCCTAGTGAGCTTGAGGCCACCAAGTGATCTCAGATATAGGAGCGCCAGTCTTAAAGGGTGGGGCGTGGCACCTGCACCACAGGAGTCAGGCAAGGGGCTGGAGATTGACACACACACACATTCTTGAAACAAGAATGCCCCCTTTTATTGTGTTCCAGGGCAGCTTATATAGGGCTCTCCTTGACTAATGGCCACACCCTGGCTCTTGGGATTTTTCAGCTGCAAGCCCACCAGAAAGCACTCCCCTGCCATAGGAAAACAAGTTGTTTACTCCAGCAGGCAAGGGGCCACAGAAAATTCAGGGTCTGGGGGTCTGCAGTTCTCAACAGCTCCCTCTTTTCTATATAATTAGACCAGGCCTGTCTTAGGTTACAGAAGCTCAAATTCACATCTTATCCGTCATCAAGAACACTTGCCTTAGCAAGCAAGGCCTCTGTCTTAGGTTGATTGTGACAGGCTCCTGTCTTACCTGTCTCTGGCTCACTGGTCTTTCCGTAGCCTGCTGACCCATGCTGTGCTTGGAGGAAGCCCACTCACTTCAGCAAATTTATTGCATTGCTGCTGCTGCTGCTACCTGTTGTAGAGACAGAACAATAGAAACCCTCCAGCTACAGGAGTTCCTAGGGCGACAGTCCCAGATCAGCTGTTCAGCAAGCCTAGGTTGTATGGAAGTGGCTGGATTGGCATGGGCATGACACAAATATAATTAAAGGAAAGGGAGCAGCCAACCATGTGCAAATCCCACAAGAATCCCAACTGCTCTCATAAAGGGAGGTCTATAGGTCAAACCAGAAAATGCCCTGGCGAAAATGCTCATTAAGCGAATTTTGGACACAGAGGAAGCAAGATGAGAATGCCTCATTGATAAAAGGTACTGAGCCACGTGGCTGACACAGACAATAATTATGGGCTTATGTAAAATGAAAGAGTTAATAAGAAGCCTGAGCTAATAGGCCAACCAGTTTATAATTAATGTAAGACCCCTGTGTGTTTCTTTGGGACTGAACAGCTGCGGGACCGGGCAGGACAGAAACCTCTGACAACACAGGTTGGACCCCGCAGGTCTGTGGAGCCCACACCCTAAGTGCTACCATTCTGCTTCTGAAAGTTTGGGGTATTTTATGTATGTGTACATGGTGTATATGCACATGTGTGTGCAAGTGCCTGCGGAGGCCTGAGGTTGCTTTGTCCTCCATCACTGCCCACCTTATAGTCTCTCACTGAGCCCCTCCCTCACTGTTCACACCTCACTGTCCTCCCTGAGCCCCTTCCTCACTGTTCACACCTCACTGTCCTCACTGGACCCCTTCCTCTCTGTTCACACCTCACTGTCCTCACTGGACCCCTTCCTTACTGTTCATACCTCACTGCCCTCCCTGAGCCCCTTCCTTTCTGTTCACACCTCAATGTCCTCACTGAGCCCCTTTCTCACTGCTCACACCTCACTGTCCTCACTGGGCCCCTTCCTTCCTGTTCACACCTCACTGTTCTCACTGAGCCCCTTCCTTCCTGTTCACACCTCACTGTTCTCACTGAGCCCCTTCCTCCCTGTTCACACCACTCCTACCCAGCTTGTACTGGGGATCCAAACTCCAGTCCTCATGCTTGTACAATGAGCACCTTACCACTGAGACCTCACCCTGGCTTTCCCAGAAGGCTTCCCTGGGAGTAGGCATAGCCAACAGTTGGTTTGACCCCCGAGTGTCTTCTTGGCCTAGAGGCCAAGGGCTGCTACAGCTGCCTAGAAGCCTGCGAGTGGAGCGCTTGCCTGGCAAGGGTGAGACCCTGAGTTTGTGAAGAGAAGAAGAGAGATCTGCTTGGAGAGATGGACACAACAGAATCCAGCTCTGGAAGAGAGACACACGGGTACCGTTGATTCAGTCTTGACAAACTTATCAGGAATTTACAAAGGGATGGCACAGCCTCATCAGGGACCGGCATTAAAACAGTGAAATTTTCACATAGAAAAACGAAGACTTGATGGGGAAAAAGCCATTAGCCAATCACATCAAGTTGGGGTGTGGCCACTTGAACCCCAGGTAGAAAATCGAGAGAACACAGGTGTGCTCTCTCTCCATGCGGTGTCCGCAGGACAGATAGGACTGCAGCGTGAGTGGCGTGAGTTCCCCCCTTTTTCTTTCATTAAAAATACCTGTTCCTATTGAGCTGGCTTGGTTATTAATTTGTGCTGACTTAATACTTCTTCAAAGACTCCTACGTACAGCATTAGCTTGGAGTTAGTCATAGACCTAAATATGTGTGGTGAAGCCACGAAACATGCAGAAGAAAAGGCCAGGGATGGAAGGCTAGAGAGCAAGGACCTCCACGGGACAAAACACACAAGAACTCTCTGGGAAAATGAGCAAACTGATTTCTTCTCATTGAAAGCTTTGTTCTTTAACGTCAGCGCCAGAGAGATGGCTCATCAGGTAAAGGTGATTGCTGTCAAGCCTGGCAGCTTGGGTTTGATCACAGAAACTCACATGGGGGAAGGAGAGAACTGGCTTCAACAAGTTATGCTTGGACCCGCATGTACACATGATACCCGTGCATGTTCATGCATTTGAGTGCACACACGTACACACACACACACACATGCACACAAAGTAAAGTAAATAAAGATTTTAAGCCAGCACTACGTTAATAAGATGAAAAGCGTCCCCTGGCCGCATCTCTGGTCCAAGTACCCAGAGTCTGTCCAGCTCTCCCTTGTGAGTCCACAGGCTGTTCTGAATCCACTAACTAGGAGCGGCTGAGTCGGATATGGACGCGTGGAGACCCGGGAGAGCCAGCTGATAAGAAAGGACTGATTTATCAGGAGACATGACAGATGCGCTCTGTGAGTCCGGGAGAGCTGGCAGTCCCTCCACCTGCAATTAGCCTCTGCTCTGCTCTCCCAGGGAGGCTGCAGCCTTCAGACTCCCCTGTCACACAGATGCCATTCACACCTACACATGCCCCAGAGGAGCAGCAGCCTGGTGGCCCTGATGGCTCACAGGAGCAGATGGACCTCTACAGTGTGAGTCTTGTCGCGCGCGCGCGTGTGTGTGTAACACTAGTCACGAGACCCTCAGCTCCTGGAGTCTCCTGGGACCAGGGAGACAAGGGAAGTTCATCGGGGATAGAGCAGGGACCTTGTGCCTGTGATATGTCGCTCTTTACAACCGAGACTTCACTTTTTCTCTGGGGTGGCGCAGCAAGCATGTAGAGAGTCCCAGGGTGGAGGGGAGACATGGACAAAACTCTAGGAGCGGGTGTGACTCCAGTACATGGTCCTACCGCAACACACATGAGCACACATGCATTCAGTGCCCATGCACACACACAGAGGCATATGTGCACACACATCCAAAGGCTGTAGCCCGAGACTTGGCTGTCCATCATCAGCTTGCAAAGCAGAGGTCGAAGTTTGCAGCCCGGTGTGGAGAATGGAGAGGGCTCAACTTTGGTAATGGCAGAAGCCGTCATTCCCCAAGCAGCCAGAGAGAGCTCGATCGCTCTTTAATTATCTGGAATTAGAGAGTGCAGCCTGCACTCCCCTTGTGTGATGGTGGAGGAAGTCAGGGCATCCGTTAATTACCTGATCCATATGAAGAGTGTCACACATCATTTTTCCAGAGCCACCGTTTCTCTCTCTCTCTCCAAGACCTGCGCCATCTCTCAACAGCAATGCAAGATGAAGGGAAGAGAATCCCAGAGCCAGGTTCTGCCAAGGTGGGTACTGATGAAGGCTCCACCGGTGTCCCTGGGCAGTTCCCCACTGGGCTGGGGCTTCCGTGAAGCAGAAAGGGAGCCAATGGTTGAGAGACAAAATGAAGAATTTGACAAAGGGTTCTTTTTCTTCTGCTTGGGCCTCGGTGATCATTTAAAGCAAAACAGGGCCCAGGGCAATGGCTCGGTCAGGAAGGATTTGCTGTGCAAATATGAGAACCCAAATTTGATCCCCAGCACTCAGAGGAAAAGCTGGGTACAGCAGCCTATAAACCCAGAGCTGACTGTGTGTATGGCGGACGAGGTAGACCATGAGGGTAGGGTCCTGGAGCTCGCTGGCCAACCAGGCTAGCCAAATCAGTGAGCCTCGGGTTCAGTGAGAGAGCCTGTATCAAAAGAATAAGGTGAAGAACAATTTGATGTTGACTTCTGACCTTTCATATGCAAGCACACAGGTTCACACAAGCCCACACACATATACATGCAGAAATAAGTACATAAAACAGCAGAACACGGAATGAGCTTAACTACAGCAGGAAGGATCTAGGTTAGACGCGGAGTGTGGTGGAAGGAGGAAGTGTAAGCATGCTCAACTGTCCTGTGAGGTTTTCCCACCCAGGATACAGAAAAACTGATTTTGTGGGAATCTCTATCTCTAAGACAGCAGCAAAAAGACCAAATACTACCAGGAGTTCCAGGGACACACCCAGGGATGCCAGACGCTTGTGGCACGAAGGAGGAGAGGGGCAGGGATGCTGGACGCTGATGGCACAGAGGAGAAGGGCAGGGATGCTGAATGCTGATGGCACAGAGGAGAGGGGCAGGGATGCCAGACGCTGGTGTCATGGAGGAGAGGGGCAGAGGCTCACTGTGCCTTCACTGTGGGTCTTGTAACTTCCCCCACACCCTGGCTGTCTCCCTGACTGGTGGCTTTGGAACTGGGCTGTGGGACTCTCCAGAGGCTCAGCAGTTGGGCCGGTGTAGAAGAAAGCTGACCTTCCTTCTGCTGCTAGAGCCCCTGCTGCAGGCAGCTAGGGTCCTCATGGTCAACGGAGGTACTGACTGTCCTGATGCTCCTTCAGAGTAGAAGCCTGCCTGCCCGTCTGTCCATTCTCTGTCTCTCTTTGTCTCTGTCTCTGTCTTTCTGTCTCTCTCTCTCTTCTCTCTTCTCTCTCTCTCTCTCTCTCTCTCTCTCTCTCTCTCTCTCTCTCTCTCTCTCTGTGTGTGTGTGTGTGTGTGTGTGAGCCCCAGGTACGCCTCTGTGTGTGTTTTAGGGAGGCCTGCTAGGCTCCCCCAGGCCCTCACTTTCCTCAGTGTTTCTTGGTGGCATCACCACTGGTGTGTGCCTCTGTGCCACACATTCCCCACCTGCCTCTGACACTGCACCCTCCCTGCTACTGAAGGCCAGTCAATGAAGACAGTGGGAGCCACCCTGGCTTCCTCATTGTCTGGGCTCTGAAGCTCTCCTTGGGGAGCACACTCTGCATGGTCTCAGCCCCTGAAGTTCAATTCCTGCCTCCATTTCTCCTCCCTGCAACTTGCATTTGAGCTGTGTTTGCAGGGTGAATGAACCTTTCTGTGGAAACAGGCTGTGAGCCCCTCTATTCTATCTGGACATTGCCAAGAGGGAACCAGCTCCTGCCGCCTCCCCTTCCCCGGTCTGGTGCTGAACCTCTGCTAAGTCCTTGCTGCCTGAGGGTACCAGGCTACTGGCATATTCCAGAGAGGGCATCGTCGGATGATGGCATCTGTTTGATACTGCATTGGGGAGGTTTGGGGGCAGTGACCTCTGCAAGGAGGACAGTGCATCTTCACAGGTGAAAATAACTGGCAATCGGAGACAGCACGGAAGTTCTGCCCTTGGGAAGCCAGGAGCACCTGGTGGGGGTGTGGCACAGGTAGACTGACCCTGGACCCTCAGTGTCAGCAGTGGCGGCACAGGTTGACTTCGGGGACCTCAGGCAGAGCACACAACCTGCCTGGCTCCAGGGCCTCCCTCATGGCTCCTTCCATCCCAGCCTTCCTTGACCCAGATGCCCATCTGTCCTGGGACTTCTGGCAGGACCCTACAGCCCTGCTGAACCCCCACTCTACGCACTGAGGACACTGGTCTCCTTTTTCAGTTCCCCAAACTACGCCAAGGCTGGCGCTGCCTTTCTTCCGGCTGGTAATGCTGGCGCTGCAAGGAGGAAGGGGGGAAGGGGAGGAAGGGGAATCTGTTTATTTGCTGCCTGCAGCTCCTGATCCCTCCTCTTTCCCTTCAGGAATGCAAGTCCCCCTCCTCCCCGCCACCGTTCTTCTCACCACATCTCCCAGAATAAAAAACAATCCTCCCGTGGCATCTATCCCCCCTCCCAACAGTTTAGGACCATTATATTAAATAATGATAATCACAAGTGTCTTTCTGTTCCATCTGCAGCGGCAGCCCCGTTCGCTTTAGAGCTCTCATGGCCAAGGTCAGGGACCCTCTGCTTGCTTAGATAAATCTTGCTCCACACAGATGCTCACAAATTGCGCACAAGCCCTTTGTTGTGTGTTCTTTGTTTGAAATACGGCATGCCCTTCTGAGGATGCTCCTGCCTCTCGGTACCAGCTGTCCACCTCTGCATATTAAATTGTGGTCACAGCATCTATAGCAGCCAAGGGAAGGGGAGTAGAGGAAGGAGGGGAAGGAGTTGGGAGGGGAGGACGGCAAAAAGAAGCGGAAAGAAGTTGGCGGCAGATTCCCCCAGCTACCTATGTCCTCACCCCTCAGTCCAGCCAACCTCGGCATCCCCAAGGCTGTGGAGCCTCTCTTTTGTTCTTAGCTCCCTGCTCGGTCCCAACCTTGTGAATCATTTGTACTATTTATTCTTTAATAATTCAATGAAATCAAAAGATACCTTCATAGCCCTCCAGCAGGGAAGGGTGGGTAAATGGGAATGGCTAGGTTCTAGAAGGGCATTGCATTAAGGAGACCCAAGAATAGTGCGTGAGTGGAAGAGGCCCCCTCAGCTCCACAGCCTGGCACATACGGCTGCCATCAGCCAGTGGTTCTGTCCCATTGCTTCAGCTCCATCTCCTTTTCTAGTGGGTTCAACAGTGTGTCCCCAGATTCACGCCAATTTGGATGAAGACTGTGGTCCTTGTTTGGAAAATGGGTCTCTGGAGATGTAATTAAGGCATTGGTGGAGTTGAAGTCAACCTAGACTTGGGGGTGTCCAAACAAGGGACAGAAAAGGGGGGTTGGTGGCTCAGTGGGTAAACTGCATGCTACTACACCAGCATGAAGATCTGTGTTTTTGTCCCCAAAACCGCATTGAAAGCTTGGTGTGGCAGCAGAAGTCTGTACCGGGGTAAGGGTAGGGGGCAGATGGGCAGATCCAGGGGCCTGCTGGCTGGCCAGTCTAGCCCAAGCATCAAACTCCAGGGTCAACAAGAGACCCTGTCTCAAAAAATAGTGTGGAGAGTGTTATGATTTATGGTGTGAGTGACCCTGGTGTGGGGGTACCAAAGCAGTAAGGGACAGACAGATCCGTCATGCAGAGAGAGCTCAGGTATGGAGAGTTTATTTAGTAGGTATGGGGTTAGGATAGGGTGTATGGGGGAAAGAGAGAGAAATAGAAGGACAGAGAGAGAGAGGGAAGGGGGAGAGAGACAGAAAGCTGCCTCCTCAGTGGAGGTGGGGAGGGAGAGAAGGAGAGAAAAAGAGGAAGAGGGAGAGGGAGGGAGAGAGGGGGGAGAGGTGGGGGAGAGCAGAGACCAGCTTGCCTCTTGGGAAGGGCGGAATTGGGAGTGGGCGGAGCTTGTCTCTTAAAGGGACTGACTGGAAAGGCCAGCAAAGTTGTAAGAGAGAGTAATTTAGGAAGATTTCCATTGTGGAGGACCTCTGACTTCCACACAGAAGCTATGTGAACACAAAGTCGATCTGCCCTGTTCAGAACAAGGCCGGTCCCTGGAGGAAGGGAGTCAGTGGGAGAGTCTTGTCCTGAACCATAAGGAGGGCTCTAGGTGCAAGGCTCCTGGAAAACAGAAGTCAGCTTGCAAGAACCTTGCCAGGGAGAGGTGTTTGTGAGGGATAAAGGGGAGGAGCTAGCAGGGGTGGGAGGGGCTTCACCTGGACGATGCTTCCCCGTGGGTACAACACGGAATGTTCCCACTTTTTGGAGAAGTGAGAGAGGCAGAAGGCCCACATGGCAGGAGCCAGGTAGACAGCAAAGAGGGGAGTCGAGGGGGCTGATGGGTGGCCTTGGAACCTATTTGGCCTCAGAATCGGCCCTTTCCACTCTGTGGCCGGCCCTTAGCTTCTGGCTGCTTCCTCTGCCTGTTATGCTTTTCCTCCTTTAGGATGAACTCTTTTCCTGCCTCGAAGCATGTAGAAGGGATGACCCACGAAGGGGTTCGCCCTCGGCTTGAAAAGCTCTGGACGATAACTCATAATTCACCAAGGGGAGCAGAGACAAGAGCCCCACCCCACTCCGCCCCACCCACACCAGAGGAGCCGCCTACACCTACACCCAAATACACGGAATTCCAACTCATGCTGTCACTACAGACAGACACAGGCCAAACCCACTGACCCTCTCCCTCTCCTGTCCCTGACGTGGAAGGATGTATGAATTTCTTAAAGGTAGAGATTTTAAGTTGGGCTTTAAAACGTGACTGAGATGACTTAATACTTCAGTGAGCCTGAAGGAACGGCTCACCACACTCTGTGCAACCACAGTGGGCGGCACCTAATGCCATAAACGAAGGCAATAAAGAGACTCCGCCCATCTGTGAGCGCAGCTTGGTGAAGCAGGGCTGCCTCGAGACTTCCCATACCAGTGGCCAGATGTGAAAGGAACAAGGGTGGGCAGGTGGATGAACCAGCCTGAACCTGGCCCCTGCACCTTGGGGCTGCAGTGACAGAGGCAGCCGTCGGGGGCTCCAATGGGGGAAAGTCTCAATAAATATAGCTCAGAATTCTGCAGGTTCAAATACTGTTCTGCAAGCTAAGTGGGCTTGGTGAGGATTCATATATTCTGAGCCTCAGTTTCCTTGTTTGTAAAATGGGAAAATAATTGCTCAGCCATAGTCTGGGGAGACTGTGGTGGGACACCATGGAGATGCCAGATCTTAGATGAGGGGATGCTCTGCTAGCCACCCGGTACCCCAGCATCCACAGCATCCCTGATTGATAGGATGCTCTGCTAGCCATCCGGTACCCCAGCACCCTCAGCATCCCTGATTGATAGGATGCTCTTCTGGCCATCCGGTACCCCAGCACCCTCAGCATCCCTGATTGATAGGATGCTCTGCTAGCCATCCGGTACCCCAGCACCCTCAGCATCCCTGACAGGCCTCTCAGCTTATAACTGCAAACCCATTAAGCAGTTCTGAGATTCTAATAGGTGCTGAACATCTAGAGCCCAAGTTTCTCTCAGCCCCTTCCTCTGCCTGCAACACAGGGCTCAGCCCAGCTACAACCATTGTTGCCCTCTCTCTGTCAAGACTAGGATCCGTGCCTATGCCTCCTTCTGCTTAGCAACTGTGTCCTAAGTAAGGGAGGATTGATAGGTGAGGGATGGAGGGATGGGCAGGGTTAGATGGGCGGGTGGATAAATGGACTGAGGGATGAAGAGATGGGTAGGAGGAGGAATGAATGGGTGGCTGGGTAGATGAAGTAAGAATAGACTGATGGATGGAGGGATGGATGGGTAGGTAGATTAGTGGAGGGAGGGATGAGAAGATGGGTAGATAAAAGCAGATAGATAGGTGAGTGAGTCAGAGGATGGGTAGGTGGGTGGGTAGATGATGGATTGATGGATGGATGGATGGATGGATGGATGGATGGATGGATTGATGAATGGATGGATGGGTGGATATATGGAGATTGGAGAAAGAAAGGGATACATTGGATGGATGAGTGAGTAAAGGGGGATGGAGGAGTGGGTGAGTAGATGGAAGAAAGGATGGCAGGTGGAGGAATAGGGAAATGGATATATAGATGGATGGACTAGTGGAAAGAAGGAACGACATTCATGCAAAGGGTGTATGGGTAAAGCCTCCGTCTCTTCTCATGTACTGTGCTCATGGCTACTAAGGCTGGTCTGTCATCACACCCTATGACTCTATGCATAAACAGGCTTTTACTGCAAGCAGAGATAAACTTTCTTAAAAAGAAGTTCACTGGTTCAAAATAATTGCTTGCTTTCAGGACGTGTTATAAGCGTGGAGTACTTATAACCCAGGCTCCAGGTCCCTAAGGGTTTATGGTTTGTACACAGCATTCTTTCCGCCACACATTTGCATAAAATGCTTCTGTCACTCCAGTTTCACCAGATCTGAAAATGCAGTACGACTCCAGGAGCTTTGCTCCGGAGGAAGACTGTGGGCTGAAACAGCACATTGCTGCCTGATCTCTGCGTCTTCATTAACAGACGTGCCAGAATGCATTGCTGAAGTCGCAGGATTTAAATAGCAGGAACACACCCCCCCCCACCACCTTTCTCACCCAGGGTGGTTTTCTAGTAGCCTCGATCCATCTTCCCTTCTCCCAAGTGTCAGACCCTTGTTTTAAAGGCAATGAAGCTTGGACTAAGAGTCCGGGGTGGGCTTGAGTCTTCAGTGAAGACATATGACCGGAAGGCTACTACATTCATATTCTTTGTTCTTTCCATTGCAAACTTAGTTTGATACGGGGAGGGGGGGAGTGTGCTGCAGACATGGGGGTCTAACAAGGGCGGGGACACTGGATGCTGTAAACTCCATCACTGGACTCTGAGCTGGATGGGGAAAGCGCTTCTCCCAAGACAGTGGCTGGATCCTTTAGGCCATGGTGGGCTGGGTGGGGCCCAGTGAGAGGCAGTGCCATCTGGCAATGTGAGTCTCTAGTCCCATGCTCCATCTCTTTTGCATCTGGTGGTGTGGAAACTAAGGTCAAGCGTGAACCTGAAGGACTATGTCATTTCCCCCACTACCCAACCAGCAAAACAGCACGTCTGTAATGGAAGAGTGGGAACGGGGATTGCTTTCTGCAGACTTTGCAAACAGAAAATGCATCTTTAGGTACAATGCTCCAAGCGGAGGCCCAGAGACCAGCAGCCTTGACCTCTCAGAAAGCTCGGCTAAGATGCAGGTTCCTCTTCCAGGTGCAGGCCTGTGAGGGTTTGCATAAAGGTTGGGGCTTGTCATTTTAACATTGATTTTTGGAGTTGGAGAGCCACTGATGGAGAGGACTTTTGGGCCCAGAACTTGCATGTTCCTATGTATTACACTTTCTAACTGGTTCTGGCTGGAGTCTGGGAAGGAAGCCCCATGAGAGGGGCAGAAGAGACATGTGGGTCCTTGGGTCTTTTCTTCAGTGTGAAAGCCTCTCGTCATCTAGCTGAAGTCTCTGTTAGTTCTAATAACTGTCAGCTAATTCTCCTGAATATTCTGGATGGGAGAGTGTCATCTGCGAAGGGCAGGTTTGTCTTGTCAGTTCATGTACCTCCTCTCTCTCTCTCTCTCTCTCTCTCTCTCTCTCTCTCTCTCTCTCTCTCTCTCAACAGGGTTTCTCTGCAGCTTTGGAGTCTGTCCTGGAACTAGCTCTTGTAGACCAGGCTGGCCTCGAACTCACAGAGATCCGCCTGCTTCTGCCTCCCGAGTGCTGGGATTAAAGGCATGCGCCACCACCGCCCAGCTGCCCCTGATTTCTATTTATTACTTCCTCTTTCATTTGCCGGGGTCTCTACAGCAGCAATGACACCCTGCCTCTAGCAACTGCTCCACAGATGTGCATCTGTGGACATCCAGAGTGAAGAAGTCTGCTCAAGAAGGCCAGCTGCCATGACATCACAGGGGCAAAGCACCATCGGGTACCACTGGGACACCCATGGCTGTGGGGCAAACAGTTGAGCCATGACATCGTGGAGCATCATGCAACCAATAAGAGGGCTGGGTAGATCCAAAGTCACTGATAGGAAAGGTGTCAGACATTGTTATTTGCACGGGAAGGGTGTAAGGTCGTGTGCATAAAATAAAGATAGACAGACATATGGTTCGGCGTGTAAAGACGGCTTCAGGAGGACGTGCGAGGAGTTCCCCACAGCTGCTTCTGCAGCAGATGGCAAGAAGTGCTTACTGTCATTCAGATGCCTCTGTTTGTTATTTTATTTTGTTACACTTTAAATTTTTTAAACTATGTTTTACTTATTTATTTCTCTTTTCAAGTCAGGAGAGGCATGTCACAGTGAGTGGGTGGAAGTCGGGGGCATAAGAAACCTTTCCTTTCACCGTGTGATTCTCAGGGATCTCAGGTTGGTGGGCTTGGCAGCAAGCACCTCTGCCTGCTGAGCCCTCTCGCAGGCTCTCTACCTTATCTTTTGAGACGTGGTCTCTCTTTGAGCTTGGAGCTAATCAAGTGACCAGGCCAGTGAGCTCCCAGGATCCCCGTCTCCTGCTTCCCAGTGCTGGGGTTACAGATGTGTGCTGGGACGCCTGGCTTTTTATGCGGGTCCCCAGGCTTTCACAGAGAGGACATCACCTACTCAGCCATCTCCTCAACCCCAAACTTGTTTTATAGCTAGAGTTTCACGTATCCGTGTATCCCAAGCTGGCCTCAGACTTACTAGGCAGCCACAGTGGCACGCGGTACCACGCCCGGCTTCCATTCACTGCCGGGGATCGAAGCCAAGGACTGGTACACCACACTCAAAACAGTCAACCGGCTGAGCTGTACCGCCAGTCTTCTCTGAAACCATAACAGGATCCCTGTGCCCTGCTATTTGCGCCCCAAGTGAGGGAGCCGATCAGAGCGGACAGAGCCTGGCTGAAGGGAGAGCGCACATGAGGCCCTTCAGGTTTCAGTGCTTCGCCCAGACTCCACAGAACATGGAGGAGGAGATGTGCCGGGGTGGGCAGATCCATCAGGCCTGCGCTGAGGAAGGAGACAGACTCCCAGTCCCAGCTGGGACCTAGCCTCGTGGCTTTGTGTTTAGACATCACAGTGACCTGGTTTGGGGGGTGGGCGTGACTTAGGTGGAGCCTGAGCTGGGGTTGGGGCGCAGGGAGAATCAGGAAGTAAGAGACCGGGAGCAGGGACAGCAGGTTGGGGAAGTCATGCTGAGCAGGGATGTGGGAGGGGGCTTCTGTGTGGTAGGGGACCACTTGCTCATTGAAAAAGTCTGCCAGGCTAGGCCTCCAGGACACACCACCCTGGAGGTGGACAGCTCAGATTCTGAGCTGTTGTGGTATTTCTTACAAGTGTAGACTCCACTCCTGTCTCCCCGAGAAACATTTCGATAGTGCTGTTCCAGTGTTGAGATCATAAACTCAAAACCCAGGGAGTGGCCCTGGTGTTAGGGCAGCACCCAGAGGTAGTGAGGTGAGGGGCAGTGGGACAACTCAGAAGGAGCAAGTGTTGGGGACAGGCTGGGCTCTACCTAGCTTAAATCTTCGTCGGAAACTCCGCTCTTCCATCTGCATTTCATATTTCAGCTGGAAAAAAAATAATCATGACGAAGGCCGAGAGTTCAAGCAGCCTCCCCTCCTCTGTAATTACCAAATTAACACATTCTACAGCGGCCCAGCAGCAGCCGGCTGTGATTAATGGGCAAGAATTATTAGCCGCGGAGCCTGCCCCTCTCCTTTTTAACCTTAAACAGGCGCTGCTCTCTGGGCACCTCCTCACCCACCCCCACCCGCCCCCACCCCCGCCCAGCGACTTAATGGAATCCAGTCTGGGTTTAATGTGCCTGTCCTGTCCCACCTCGAGGGGCCTCACCCTATGGGTCAAGGAGGCGGCTTCCCTACCCAAGCAAGAGGCCTGGGAAAATGAACCCCAAATTAATTTATTCAGCTAATTCATTAAACAAGCTCTGTCTGAGTGCAGACTCCACCCAGCCCTGGGCTGCAGCTGAGGGAGAATGCTGGGAAAGCTATGGTGGTGGGTGGTGGAGATGCTGCCATCCTAGAGTCAGGGCGTGTGCTTTAAGGAAAACCAGGATGTAGCCAAGAGGAAATAGAAGTTAGGTCTTGAGGCTGTTGAGGGACGAGGCCCAGGGCTGGGTTCTCAGACTGTAGATGGTGCTAGAGGAACTGGGGTCACAAATGGGGAGCTTGAGTTGAATGCTGGGGCGTGGCTCAGCTTCACAGAGTGGCGGGCGATGGTCGTTGATAGATGACATCTTCAAAGCAAGAGTCCAGGGCCTCGAAAGTGCTTGGTGCAAAAGCACAAGGACTCGAGTTCAAGCCCAGGTATTCACATAAAAACGACTGTAAAAGGTAGCTTGTGCTTGTAATCCCAGTGCTGTGGGGGTGGAGCCAGATGAACCCCTGAGATGGCTCAGGGGTCCAGGGAACCGACTGCCTTTGCAGAGGACCAAAGGATGTGAGGCCCCAACATTTGAAAGCTCAGCTGAAGCAGGCTGTAGCTCCTGCTCACTGCTAGTCCTGGGAGGTGTTTTGTTTTGTCTGGAAGCCATGCTAAACATCCTGGATGAGACTCAGAGTGGCAATGCAAGCAGAGTGCCCGCCCACAGTTTTATCTCTGGGAAACGAGAGGGAAAATGTGGGCACTCAGCAAGTCCCTCATTACATCTGGCTTGCAAGGAGAAACACCAGTCCCACGCAACGGTCACAGCGCAGCAAGGAGTGGGAGCTGCTAACCAGGCTGCAGGCATGCAAAGCAGAAAATGGAGATAAAACTTGTCCAAGGAGGCCTGTCGGAATTGTCCCCAGAGAACCCATGGGACACAGCAGCCACGGCAGAATGCTAAAAGTCAGAAGGACTGGGGTCTGGGTCTCCAGCAAGTCTAAGGACAACCTTGAATGTATCTTTTTGCAGTTGTGTGATCACCCTGAGCCATAGTTTCTCAGCAAGACAAGCTTACAGCCACCCCTACCTCAATGATTTCTAGAGGATTAATCAAGATGAGAAATCCATACATTTTATTCCTGCCATCTTCATTAACAGCATCATCATCATCACCATCACTATCATCACCATCATTATCAATGCTGTGGAGGTAGAATCAAGTGAATCCCTATGGTTCATTGTTACTATCATTTCATTATCATCACCACCACCATCACAACCACCACCACCACCATCATCACCATCATCACCACCATCACCACCACCATCACCTCCACCATCACCACAACAACCACCTCCATCACCACCATCATATCATCACCATTACAAGAGACTGCTCTTTCATTCCTGGCTATCCAGACCTGAATAATCACACAGAAACTATATTAATTACAAAACTGCTTAGTCAATAGCTTTGGTGTATTCCTAGCTACCTCTTACATCTTAAATTAACCTATTTTTATTAATCTGTGAATCACCATGAGGCTGTGGTCTACTGGTAAGGGTTTCAGCACCTGTCTCCTTCAACAGCTACATGGCATCTCTTTGACTCCACCTACTCTCTCTATATATCTCTGTTCAGATTTCCAGCCTGGGTTTATTCTGCCTTGCCATAGGCCTAAGCAGCTTCTTCATTAACCATTGGTAATAAAACATATTCACAGCATACAAAGTAGAATCTACATTATCTCCCCTTTTCTGTCTAAATAAAAAGAAAGATTTTAACTTTAACATAGTAACTTTACATATAACGAAACAGGTATCAAGCAAGAATTACAGTTACAATACTTATATCTAATTTATCTTTTATCATAACTAAGGAAAACTATAACTGTCTTCAACTCTTCAAAGACTCCAGAATGATACAATATTACCTAAGTAAATAGGAAGTGCATTGCAAGCGACTTCCAAAGTTCTAGAATTAACAGAGACATCTTGATGCCTGGACAGTCACCCAAAGTTCTTTTGTAACATTGGGACATCCATTTTTCAGCCTACATGCCCATAGTATCTGGCAGACTTTTCCATAAAGTAAGAAATTTGAAGATCTGCTCTGCCGTGTAATGGCAAAGTCCATCAGTTGCTTTCTTCTGTGTTCTGCAGAATGTCTGGCAGTCTTTTCTGTGAAGCAAAAACCCTGAAGGACTGTCTCACCTTCTTTAAGCAAGTTCAGCAGTCATGTTTCTGTGGATCCTGCATGTCCAGTTCATACAGCATAACATCAAGCAGTCCAGGCAAGAGCAGTTTTTTGCCCAAATGACTAACAAACTCCATAAGGAGCCTTCTTCGATGCCCATCATCCTCTTGAAGTAGATTGGTGCTGCCAGGAACAAATGTGTTTCACTGTCATGAAAAGTCTAAGATCTCAAAACATTTTAAATGCCATATTCCATAATCTTTGATGTGTTGAAGACTATCTAATTGAAACATATCTCTGCATATCTAGAAAACCTAACATAATTACTAGTTTGATTAGTTTTTGGGTTTTTGTTTATTTGTTTTTTGTCTTTTTGTTGTTGTTTTGGTTTTTGGTTTTTTAAGACAGGGTTTTTCTGTAGCTTTGGAGCCTATCCTGGAAACTAGCTCTTGTAGAACACACTGGCCTCAAACTCACAGAGATTCAATTACTATTATAAATGACTATTAATCTGTAATTTTTAATTATACATTACATTTCAAATGAGCTGTATAAACATAATACCTTAAATAAGAGCAGAAATACATATACACAGTAAAGCAAATTGACCTTAAATTTGTATCAATAGACCAAGATCCATACCAATGCAAAGTATTCACCTCTATATCATATCCCCCTTTAAATGAAAACAAACATTTATAAACAATCAGTTTGGGAATTTGGGCATAGTTTTCTCCAAACTGCTTCCTGATGTTTGTTGGGTGAAGTATTTTTAGGGTTTATGGAGACCTTTTGGGGGGTCTTGTTCCATCAAACCACATTAGTCTGGAAGAAATCCACAGGTTTTCATCCTCTGTGGAAACAAAAGCAGAAACTCTTTTCCATATCCTTAGACCCAAATTTTGAAGTCAAGATACCTTTATGTTGGTTTAGCTTAGCAGCCCACAGAATCAAATATCTCTCTGCAGTCAAAAAATTCAAAGAAAACACAATAATATGCATAATCCAGACTCTCTGTGTATTTTCCATCTTCACGTGGCTTATTTTTCTTTACTCCTTTAATCTATGACGGTCTGTACTCTTTATATTACTTTTACTGTCTCTTTAAAGACTTTGTTTTATTTTTTAAACCTATTTCCTTTTATAACTGTTTATACTCTTTTTCTTCTCTCTCCCAAGCCTATAAACATTTATCCAACACTATGACCCAATCAGATGTCTTTCTTATCTGAATCTGTCTTATTGTGTATCCGTAATCATTTTCTGACCAGGAGCACCTTTTTTTTTTAAATGCTAAGAGGGTGTGACTATGACCAACACCCTGGCCCTGCACGTTTGCTCTGCTCAGTCCAGCATGACAGAGGTATGCTCACTGCCCCAGCTCCAGGGATGCAGTGGGTCTATGTCACCATTAAGCAATTTGTAACACGCTGCTCCAGACCCCATTTAAGTGGAGGACCTTTCAATAGAGCCAGCGTTCATGCCACCAGCATGAACCAGGAAGCTGTTTCTCAAAGCTGTGCAGTTTTTGCTACTAATGCTGAGTCAGAAAGCCTTCTCTTAAAGGAGTCACACCTCTGCTTACCACCAGCAAACAGAGCCTATCTGAAAAAAAAATGTGGCTACCAAAAAGTTCCAATTGACTCTGGTTTTTGTGGGTCTAGAAGCCTTTTTTTTTAAGTTTTCTTAGGTTTTATGTGGAAATTCATGCCCCACATTGAGTGCATTTTGTAAACAGAGAATGCTCTTTCGTTCCCAGCTGTCCAGACCTGAATAATCACATGGAAACTATATTAATTATAAAACTCCTTGGTCCATAGCTTCGGCTTATCCCTAGCTACCTATTACATCTTAAATTAACCCATTTTTATTAATCTGTGTATCACCATGAGGCTGTGGTCTACTGGTAAGGTACCAGGTCCAGACAAGTCCAGTACCTGTCTCCTTCAGCAGCCACATGGCATCTCTTTGACTCCACCTACTCTCTCTACATATATCTCTGTTCGGATTGCCCTCCTGACTTTATTCTGCCTTGCCATAGGCTAAAGCAGCTTCTTTATTAACCAATAGTAATAAAACATATTCACAACATACAGAGGGGAATCCACAACACACAGCCATCATCATCACCATCATTGCCATCACCATCTTCAGCACCACCACCATCACCACCACCACCACCATTACCATCATCATCTTCATCACCACCACCATCACCACCACCACCATCACAACCATCATCATCACTACCACCAATCACCTGAATCCCACCATAAGCCATCAATATCATCACTGTCATCAACACCATCACTGTTGCCATCACCACCACTGTCATCCTGATGCAGCAAAATGCAGGCAGCTCCAGCCCTCTCTCTGTATCCCCCTTTGCAGACATGTAAAAGCCATGCCTTCATAAACTGCCTTTTTCTTTTGATGACATCTTAACCAAAGCCCACTGCCTCTAGAGCCCTAACCATGACAAACATCAATAACATGATGGCTCCCTGAGGCCGAATTTCAAAAGAGCATTAAAAATTAAAGAATGCATAGGTCAATTATAAATGCAAGGAAATGACTTCAGGAGTAATTACACAGCATTTTATCTTGTTTATTTGGCATTAGTTATAAGGATCCATGATCCTAGGTCCCAGGGGTCTATTGCTTCAGGTTTGCCTTTGGCTGATGAGGGATGGAGCTCAAGTGTGGGAAGGGGCTCAGGCAGAGGTCCTGGTCTTTCTGGCATCACATTCACAGAGTCTTCTCCATCACCAAACCATCTCCAAAGAGTGCCCATACTGGGGATCACTACCAAAGAAACTGAGCCAATGGGATAGAGATGCAGGTGTGGGCACAGAAGCAGACACAGATGTAGATTCAGGTGCAGATGCAGGTACAGGTGCAGGATTGGGGGCAGATGTAGGAGCAAGTACTGGTGCAGAAGCAAATACAGGTACAGGTGTAGGAGCAGGTGTACGAGCAGGTATAGGTTCAGAAGAAGGTGAAGGAGCTAGTACTGGTGCAGAAGCAAGTATAGGTACAGGTGTAGGAGCAGGTACAGGTGCAGGATCAGGGCAGGTGTAAGAGCAAGTACAGGTGCAGAAGCAAGTACAGGTACAGGTGTAGGAGCAGGTGCAGGGGCAGGTACAGATGCGGGATCAGGAGAAGGTGTAGGAGCAAGTACTGGTGCAGAAGCAAGTACAGGTACAGGTGTACGAGCAGGTATAGGTGCAGAAGAAGGTGTAGGAGCAAGTACTGGTGCAGAAGCAAGTATAGGTACAGGTGTAGGAGCAGGTGCAGGGGCAGGATCGGGGCAGGTGTAGGAGCAAATACAGGTGCAGAAGCAAGTTACAGGTGTAGGGTCAGGTGCAGGAGCAGGTGCAGAAGCAAGTGTAGGAACAGGTACATGAGCTGAGTGCTCTCATGGTCTGCTTTCTGCAAGCTTGCGTTGTGATGTTGTCTGAGTGTGAAAGCCCAAGAGCTCAGGACAGCAATGGTGAGACTTCCAGTTTAAGGCTAAAGGCCTGAGGACCCAGAGCTGCTGGTGTCACTGCCTGAACCCAGAGGGCCAGGATGTCAGGTAGCAGGAAATGACGGATGTCCCAGCTGGAGAAAAGGCAGGACTGTGCCACCCTCCAGCTTGTTCAGTGCAGGCCACCCACTCTGGGGAGGTCAAATCTTCTTTACTCAGGAAACAGACTAAATGTCACTTGTTTTCCAAAACCTTCCCAGACCCAGCGATCCAGACAGCCAGGCTGGCACAAATGAACCCTTCAGAACTTGCCCCTCAGGTATGGTATGAAGCGCCAGGAATACAGGGGTCCCTACTCTTTGGATGTCTTCAGTGGAGGCAGACACTGGTGTTGGGGGAGACAGGCAGATGTCTTTGGGACAGAATGTCCTAGGGGCAAAGATAGCCAGAGCGCAAGAGTGGGTCATCTTGAGAGAGCACGGGAGCTGGTGACGGTGTTGCACAGACTTAAGGTCAAGGTGTCGTAAATGTGACACAGAATTAGACACACCTAAGAAGAGGGGGGTTCCAGCTGCAGAGTTGGCCACATCGGATTGGCCTGTGGGCATGTCTGTGGGGCATTTTCTCAGTTGCTAACTGATATCAGAGGGTCCAGCCTACTCTGGGTGATGCCATCCCTGGGCAGAGAAGATGAGAAACCCAGGGAAAACAAACTAGGACACAGGGCTCCGCCATGGCCTCTGTTTCAATTCCTACCTCCAGGTTCCCATCCTGGTGTCCCTCAATGATACATTGTTGCACGAAAGCTGATATAAAGCCTCTCCTCCCCAGACTGGTACCACACTAGCCCAGAACAAATCCTGCTCTGAGCCTATGTTAATACAGCTGGAAAACTTATTCCTGCGGGATGTGCCCAGTGGCAGAAGTCGCCTGCAAGCCCGGGGTCCCCCTACCAGCACTGAGAAACACATTACCCCTGCAGGACCGAATTAATTCCAGGCAATTTAACTGTGTTTTAGAACACGGTTCAACAATATTTAAGTGGATATAACAAAATCCAACACCAAAATGTACAATTCAAATGTCTGGCACCCAGCAGAAAAAGGACATGCAAGAAAGCAGACAACATGCTCCCTAATGGGAGAAAGTCATCTGAGGTGGCATAAAAGATAAACCTGTTGGAACTGGATACTAAATCCCTGTAAAGGAAAGCTGCACACAGACAGAAGACCAGCAGAAGAGAAAACAAAAACTACTAGACCTAAAAGGGACAATGTCTGAACTAGAAAATGCACTGGATGGTATGAACAGCCTAGCTGCGACAGATGAGAACTGAGGAGATAAAGACGTGAATTACCGAACCCACAATAAGATGAAAACAAGACTGGGAAAGAAAAGAACAGAGCCTTAGAACCCTAGGGACAATATTAACCACCATCACGTGAGTCCCTGAAGGAAAGGAGACAGACAAGGAAGAGGGAACATATTATATTTGGGAAAAAAATTGTCTGAAGAAACCAGCTCAGTGGTTATGAGCACTTGCTGTTCTCGAACTTGTTCTGTTCCCAGAACATGTGTGGTAAAGCTGAATGTGGTAGCGTGTTTATATTATAATCCTAGCTCCAAGCCAGTGAGAGACTGTCTCCAAAAAAGAGGTGGGTGAGGTTAGAAGAACGACACTTGAGGTTGGCCTCTGACTTCTACACACACACACACACACACACACAGAGAGAGAGAGAGAGAGAGAGAGAGAGAGAGAGAGAGAGAGAGATCTTCCATCCAATCATCTAGGTTCCTAAATGCTCTACAGTCTCCCCAAATAGTGCATCCAACTGAACCATACCAAAGTAGTTTTTTAAATTTTATTTTTAATTCCATTTGGTGGGAAGGGGCCACACATGCATGCTATGCACACATGTGGAGGCCAGAGGCCAGGTTGTGTAAGTTAGTTCTCTCCTCCCACGATGTGGGTTCTGGTGACGAGATAGAGGTTATTGGACTTGGTAGCAAGCCCCTTGACCTCCTGAGCCATCTCGACAGCCCTACAGGACATAGAAAGAGTAACTCAAGTTGTCTGTCGCCAGTTAAATCATGCCTTTCTAAAACTTACGTGTAAACTCTGGTGCTTCAAGGTATGAGTTGGTTCAGATGTGTGGCTGTTTGTGGTGCTGGCAATTGAAGCCAGGGCCTCACCAATGCCAAACAAGTATTAGACCATGAACTCATGCCCCCAGTTAGGACATGTGATCAAGCACCATGTCCAAAAGTAACTTGGGGAGGAAAACCGTTTATTTCATCTTATACCTTGTAGTCCACCATCCAGGGCAGCCAGGGCCGTAGCTCAAGACAGACCTGGAGGCAGGAGCTGATGCAGAGGCCACAGATGGGTGTTGCTTACTGACTTGCTCTCCATGGCTTGCTCAGTCTGCTCTCTTATAGAACCCACGACCACCAGGTCAGGAGTGGTACCGCCAACAATGAGCTACTCCCCACTCCTTATCAATCATCAATCAAGAAAATGCAACACAGGCTTGCCCACAGGTCAATCTGGCAGGGGCATTTTCTCAATTGAGGTTCCCTCTTCCCAAAGTTGACATAAAAGCTCACCAACACAGTGAGGATATAGGGTCTTAGAAGATGCAGTCAAGCACCAAGCAGGGCAGTGGTGGCACATGCTTTCAATCCCAGCACTCTGGAGGCAGAGGCAGGCAGAGCTCTGTGAGTTCAAGGCCAGCCAGGACTACAAAGAGAAACCCTGTCTTGTAAAACAGACAGACAGACAAATAAATAAATGATGCAATGTAGTTAAAGTAGGTCATTAAGTAGTCCCAACCCACTGTGACTGGAGTCTGTGGGGATGGCTTGGTCCATAAAGAGCTTGCTGCACAGGGACAAAGGCAGGCATGGCAGTTGGCACCTACGATTCCAGCCCTGGGGGAAAGGAGACAGGTGGATCCTCAGGGTTTGCCCACCTCTCCAGTCGAACTGAATTGGTGAATTCCAGGGTCCATGGGAGATCCTGTCTCCAAGAATAAGGTTGAAAGCAGTGGAGGAAGACATCGGCATGAACTTTTGACCTCCAGACATACATGTGCACACATGAACATACAAGAAAGGAGAGAGAGAGGGAGAGAGAGAGAGAGAGAGAGAGAGAGAGAGAGAGAGAGAGCCTGTCTACTGAGAGACACACAAAGGGAGCAGCCAGGCAGAGATGAAGACAGGGGCCAGGGGTACAACATGTCAAAGGACACCAGAATGCCAGCACATCCCATAGCCAAGAGAGATAGAGACAGACATTAGGAGGACCCAGTCCTGGGATGGCAGATCGTAGGCTTTTGATCTATCAGAACTGGTTCAGAGAAATTTCTGCTGCCTAAGCCCCCCTTATCCTCAGTGCTGACTACTGCAGAGCTTTGGGCTGCTGGCCCTGGTGTCACAGGACTAACGTGACATGACTCTTCTTTCATCTAACCCTTCTTTCAGCACCTGCGTCTTGGCTCCATCCTCCACCCCTGCCAGCCAATATGAGGCTCCCAACTAATTCTTTCTTTCTTGGATCACTGCTTGGGCAGGGCCAGGGCTGTTTCCACCTTCGAAAGTCAAGTTAGATTCCCCACTTAATATTTTCCTGGTTCCTTTTTTATTATCATACTTTTTTTATTATACATTCAGAGTACTTATACCACCTCATTGAGTCATCTGAAATAATGGCCCTTCCTTGGTGAGTATCTTTCTACGTCTCTCCTAGACTGCCCTTAATTTTTCCTCCTGGCACTCCGGAGGCAGAGGCAGATAGAACTCTGGGAGTTTGAAGCCAGCCTGGTCTACAGAGTGAGTTCCAGGACAGCCAGGGCTACACAATGACACTTCCCTTGGTCATAGCCAGCAAGGAGCTGACTGCCCTGCAGTGTCTCTAATAGGGCCATGTTGGCTTGAGGGAGCCTGACATTGGTGGACACCATGATGGCTCAGTACTGCAGCTTCCAATTCAAACTGGCCAAGAGGTACAAGTGCCTGAGAACGGCTGACTTCTCTCTCTTGCACGTCATCAACTCAGGAGTCGGTTGACAAACGCAGCCAACCAGATCAGGGCAGGATGGGTCACAGGTGTGACAGTGGCCTTGTGCACACGTCGCCAGGAGGTTCCCCAGTTTCTCCCAGAGCCCTGATGTTTGGGGGACCTCAGTAAGCACTCCATGGCTTCCTCCTGTGGCAGGATCTTTCCACTTCCAGAAGCTTCCACCGCAGTATTTGTGAGGATGATTGACTCTGGGGAATCTTTGTTGTGTGATCCGCCATAATTATTTTAATTCAAGCACATGCCCTTATAGCAGTGACATGGTAAATGCTGTTCTCAAGAACAAACAGCTGTCAGGGCTGTCAGTGGGACTGCCTACTGTTTGATATCATTACAATATTTAATTTCAACTCGGCAAGGGCTTTTCTCCCAGTGAGCATTTTTCAAGACTGCTCCTTCCCCGAATGTCTGGAGTCAAGGAAGGTAAGAAGGCAGAAGTCGTCCCTAGCGTTGAAGAGACTGTTCACAGAGAAGTGAAGGAAAAGAAAGAGAGGAAGAAGGAGAAAAGAGAATAATGAGGATCCAGTGTCAGAGCTGTAAAGGAAGGAGAAAGGGAGGGAAGGAAGGAGGAAGAGGAGGGAGGGGGAGTGGAGGATTGGGGAGAGGGAGGGATAAAGGGAAGCAGGCACCAGTTACTCCCATTTTTTTTCTCCTTTTCCCACTGCAGGTATGCTGCGTGTAGACACACAGGCTCCCGTTGCCAGCCCTGCAGGCACCACTGTGCTCTCAAACACATATGACCATTCCTACATTCCTATGACCTTGCAGGATATGGAAGTCTGTATTAAAGAGAGCTGTAAATATCCTGAGCTCACTTCCTTTGTGGCCGCCCCTCTCAAAGAGATTTACTGCTGTGGAAAATTCCAGCTCCAAAATGGGCAGCTGGCTACCGAAGCATCGTACTTCCTGTAGCCGCCAGCACTCAGCAGACACACACACACACACAGAGGCACGCGCGCACACACAGAGGCACATGCACACACGCACATACGCGCACACACAGAGAGGCACATGCACACACGCACATACGCGCACACACACAGAGGCACATGCACACACGCACATACGCGCACACACACAGAGGCACATGCACACACGCACATACGCGCACACACACAGAGGCACATGCACACACGCACATACGCGCACACACACAGAGGCACATGCACACATGCACATACGCGCACACACACATACACACACACATACACACACAGAGGCATGCACACACGCATATACACAATATAACATATGATTATGCACATACAAACATACATATGCACACAGATACATGCAGACACAAGCTCTCACAGATATACACACCCATATGTACACATGCCATCTTTGTGATTATAAAGCTGGATGCAGGGAAGCCTGAGAAAGTTAGAGTCCACAGCTTAGTTCTTGTCTCCTTCCCAGTGAAAGGCTTTAGGATGACTTACATGTAATTGAGTGTTCTGTTTTCTCATCCAAATTTTAATTTATCTGCAATTATTAACTAGTTCTTACATAATTCTTGCCCTCTTATTGTTTTGACATCGGGTCTCCTGTAGCCAAGGCCAGCCTTAAGCACATGATGCGTCTCTCGGATTCCAAAGGCTGGATTAAGGGCGTGCACACCATGTCTGACTCACGTGAGTGTTTTTTCATTATTAGCTTTCATCCCTGCTTTTTTTTTTTTTTTTTTTTTTGTGGCTCTGGAGATGGATCCCACGGGCTTGAAAGTGCTAGGCAAGCACTCTACCGCTGAGCTATGCTCTTGGCCCTTTATATGTTTATATTTTGAATAAAATATTTGTGGGCAATGGCCTCCTGAGCAAAGCAATCCAGGAGGGCCAGGATTGTCCCCCCCCACACACACTGTAGGAATTTCCTGGATGGCCCCTGGGCCTTTAGAGTGTTTTGGAAGAACTCTCCTTTCTTGAATGGCAGGCCTGGGTGCAGACTCTGTCCCCAGAGAAAGAGTCACTGTACCCACTGTCTCTCAGAACTGGGAAGTATGTATCATTTTCAACACCTTGCCTTTCTATCAAGGTGTCCCTGGGATGGCAGAGGTTAGTCAGGCAAAATGCACTCCTCTTCTGCCCTTCCACCAACCACCACCCCAGGCTGCCCCAGGGTATAGATCATGTCTAGGCATGATGGGGCTGTGGGGGTCACTAAGGTACCAAGGAGCAGGAAGCCTGGAGGTAGGTACCGAGTGCCAGAGGTTGGGGTTTCTTTTTTTTTTTTTTTTTTTTTGGTTTTTCGAGACAGGGTTTCTCTGTAGCTTTGGAGCCTGTCCTGGAACTGGCTGTTGTAGACCAGGCTGGACTCGAACTCACAGAGATCCGCCTGCCTCTGCCTCCCGAGTGCTGGGATTAAAGGCGTGTGCCACCACCACCCGGCGAGGTCGGGGTTTCTATAAGTGGAATGGGAATCTTCAGAGGGGCTGGATGATACATACAGGTGGAGCTAGAAGATGCGGGCATGGCCCTATGGCTCTGTGAGTCACACAGAGGCAGGGCCCTGGCTTCTGAACTCGCAGTTGACCTTTCAGCCTTCCCTAGAGGCCTCAAAGGGCAACTAAGCATGGGCAGAAAGGGAACAGGAAAGATGAGTAAAGGTGCTTGCAACCAAACATGAAAACTTAGCTCTGTCTCTAGGCCGCTCATAGTGCAAGGGGAGAACTAACTCCCCCAAGCTGTCCTGACTTCCACATGCACCGCGCAAAGTAATTAATTAATTAATTAAAATAAAAAGAGTAAAAAGAGCCAGGCTGATGGACCAGCTCTTCTGTCCTGTCCCCTCATCCAATCCAAGCCCAACGCTATCACAGCATAACCCTGCTCAAGAAACCAGAGGTTAATATAAGCTTTTCCTGTCCCAGCCTCCCAGAGACCTCTCCCTACACCCTCCCAATTTATATCTGCAATTATGATTAAGAACCTCGCAAAAGGGGTTAGCTACTGGGTCTACTTGCTCAATTTATTGATTAACTATTTTCCAGAAGTTCATTACTATGCCAAGGCAAGCAGAGTGCAGGGAATTGGGCCTTTGTGGTTTCTCAAGGCTTTCGCTGCTCCTGGTGATTAAATGCAGCTAGGATGCATCCATCCTGCAAGAGCAGCCTGCCCAAGGTCAAACATTCACACAAAACAGGAGCCCAGATCTGATCTGCATATCTAAATACCAGGGCAGAAGGCCTGAGAGATGGCTTTGAAGCCAGGAGCAGAGAAAGAAGGACGAGAAATGGCCTAGGGCTAAGATGGCTCACTTGTAAAGCCTTTGTCATCAAAGTATGAGGACAGTCCCCAGCACTCATGAGAAAGCAGGGTATAGCCATGCTGGGTGAGTGGAGACAGGAGGACTTCTGGGACTTGCTGGCCAGCTAGTCTATCTGAATCTTCATGCTCCAGGTTCAGTGAGAGACCTTGTCACAAAAACTAAGAGAGAGAGCCAGGCAGATGGCTCAGGACAAGCCTGATGACCCAAGTCTCATCCTCAGAATGCACATAAGGGGCCAGATGTGGTGGCCATATCTGAAGTTCTAGGCCTCAGCAGTGGTGCACATCTGCAGTCCCAGCGCTCTGCAGTGGTGCATATCTGCAATTTAGGCTCTCCGCATCAGTGCATACCTTCAGCTCCAGTGCTCTGCAGTGGTGCACATCTGTAGTCCCAGAACATCACAGTGGTGCACATCTGCAGTCCCAGTGCTCCGCAGTAGTGCACATCTGCAGTCCCAGTGCTCCGCAGTGGTGCACATCCACAGTCTCAGAACTCTGCAGTGGTGCACATCTGCAGTCTCAGCACTCTGCAGTGGTGCACATCTGCAGTCCCAGTGCTCCGCAGTGGTGCACATCTGCAGTCCCAGTGCTCTGCAGTGGTGCACATCCACAGTCTCAGCACTCTGCAGTGGTGCACATCCACAGTCTCAGAACTCTGCAGTGGTGCACATCTGCAGTCTCAGCACTCTGCAGTGGTGCATATCTGCAATTTAGGCTCTCCGCATCAGTGCATACCTTCAGCTCCAGTGCTCTGCACTTGTGCACATCTGTAGTCCCAGCGCTCTGCAGTGTTGCACATCTGCAGTCCCAGTGCTCCTCAGTGGT